>WAAF01019252.1:0-63084 GCA_013400475.1 Tricholaema leucomelas
CCCTGATGATACTGTGATACTGTGATACTCGCACTTGAAGGGAGTTCTGTCAGTGTCTTATTAGCCACTGAGGCTTCTAGATCTTCCCAGGTTCTAACAGGGTTCTGGAAGAGAGGCAGACAATCTCTGAGCTGATCCTGGTTCCTCTTGGATGAGTCTAGATTCAGCACAGAGGTTTACAGAGGTGCAGGCAGGATGTCTTGCAGAGGTGCAGACAGGCACAACATTGGTGGCACTTCTCACCACGTTGTTAGGCACTTAATGCATTCTCCTGGTAAACTTGAGGCATGGCAAGTTTCCAGGTAGACAAAACCAAAATATCAGGGCTTGCTATTATGTAGCAGGCAGAACACGACGGGTACTGTGCTAGTTTGAGCCTAGCTAGCATGTTTTGGTGAGAAGAACTAGATGATAGGCTGTAAAATGAAAACAATGGTGTCTACTTCCCTCACAGTCTTGCTGGGATGTGTAAAAGAAGAAAGGCAAAACAAAGATTAGGGCACTTGCTTCTTCTCTTCGCTGGGAGCTTGGCCTGCTGGGGAGAGCTCGTGGCTGCTGGCTGGACTCCATCTTGCTTTCTAACCTCACCCTCCTTTGCTTGGCTGCTTCACCTTGCTTTTAACCCTTTTGGCCGAACCTCCATTCTTCCTTGGGACTGGGGTAAGGTTGAGAGGGGTAGGGGGAAGGTGAGGGNCGATAAGGCAGAAGCATGATAAGGCAGAAGCACACTGTGTTTGCTTGCTCCTCTCCTTTTATCAATTCAGCCCGAGACTAATGGCTCTTTGGCCACAGAGCTTACACAACAAGAATGGCAGTTTGCCAAACTAGACCATATTAGGTAAAGTCAGGGCTTACTTTTACCCTTTTAGCGTAGAACACAAGTGTATGAACACATGCAGGTATCCTGTCTATCAGAGGAGGAGACATGGTGGCACCGAGCCTTTGTCTTCCTTTCCCATGGTGGCTTCCCCCAAAATCAGAAGGAAGGAGAGAGAAAATATTTCTGGACAAGCTAGCACATGTTTAGACCTATTCTGGCCTTCCACAACAATCCTATAAGGGCTTCTGTGGGTTCAGTCACCATCTTCTAGATAAAAGTGTAATAGAGATATTCGTAATAAAATACACTGTTGCTTTTAGACAGAATATTAGACATAGCATTTTTAGTAGGTTAAACTAATCTGAGAAAACAGGGTGAACACAACTGTACCTATTAAAGGAAAGGCCTGATCTGAGACAGCAGAAGATTCTTTCAGAATATCCTGTCAGCACTTTGAATAAATGCAGTTAGCCATTGATTCCAAGAGTATGCACTGAGTGACAGGATAAAAAAGAAAACAAAACAAAAAAACCCCTAACAAACAAACCCAAACACACCACAAAATAAGAATAAAAAGGAAAAAATGAATTAAAAAAATAAAAGAAAATAAAAAGCTGGGGCGGGGGATAAAACTAAAAGCACCAAACTCACACTCTCATTGGGAAAAGTTTCTTCCAAGTTACTATTGATACACTCTCACTGGAGTCTGAGGGGTTATAGTACTGCAACAATAAATTTCCTTTTAGATCAAAGTGCCTTTTACCAAGGCTTTTAAAAGTAATTCTCTCTTTTTTGACAGATCTCTCAGTGGTCATCAGAAGCAATGGAACTGGTACATCAAAAAATTATGAACAGCTAAATAAGAAGTTTTGGAATAAATAATTTTCTGATAATTTAGGATTTTCAATACTTGCCTGAGCCAAGTATTTTGTACCATTCGGTATCTGCCATGGTTTGGGGGTATTTTTTTTTATTTCCATAGCCATCCTTTGTTCAGTCCATGTCTCTTCTCCCTTCTTCAGAGAGTTTAAAACTCAGCCCATGCAAGTATTTGTTGCCTTAAATATGCCTGCTTGTGTACATTTTTCTCTGTCACTTTCCTCTGCAAGTTATTCTGTGAAGTTACTTTTACTGTAGCTTGGATCTCTGTATTTCCACATAGTGACTAAAAATCACATGTCATGCGCTTTTTGAACATTTAATAACTTCCCTTGACAGTCTAAATTTAGAGAATGTATATTATTCTGTCAGTGTAACGCTATATCACATTATTTCTAGGCAGCATTTGGATTTTCACTCTAAGCATTACCTCAGTAGCTTCATATGCCAGTGTTATTTCTCATATAATAAAGATAACCCCAGAAAACATTACACAAAAGCAGGAAGGGCCTTGAATCTCTCCTGCCTGAATGAATGAAGCTGAATCAGCTGACACATTACACTTGGTATTTGCCTCTGACAACAACTATCTTTCAGCTACTGGCAATCCTAAATGCACAAGAAACAGATGAGTATGTAAACCATTACATTAAGACTAAAAGAACATTTTATAACTTTTTATAACAGGGAAGGAAAACCCTTTAACACATCATACAAAATTTATGGATAGAAGGCAGAACACATGGATCTTGAAAAACATAGATAACCAGTAGACAACTTGACTGTGAAGGAAGGTGAAGAGGCAGCTATGTGAGCAAAATGAGGGCTGGAGACACAGACTTGAAATTCCAAACAAGGAAATAACTTTTAGGTCAAAGGACAGAAGTCTACTTGGAAAATGAGACCTGATATTATTTTTTTTTCCAAAATAAGCATGATAATACAAAATAAGTATTAAGTTCAGTGATGGATTTCATCTTGGCAGAAATAACTGAAAGACTTTACTAACTTCTTAGAATGCAAAATAGATATGGAATAAAAACATTGGATTTGATCCTGTGAAATCAACCAGCTAATTTTACATCTTGAAATGACAAATCTAATAAATTGTACATATTTTGATTGATTTTACCTGTAGTGCAATGCAAGATTTTTTTTTTTACTTAGAGCAAGACATATGTTGCTTCCAGTAATACAAGCAAGATGAGAAGATAGCTACTGATAAAGAGATTATTTATCATCTGTGAAAATGCAGCTGACATGACAGCAAATGCAATAATAATGACTCAGTCACACATAAGGAGTATAAAGAGAAATCACACAAGAGCAGATTTAGGAAGCTAATGATATTCACTGCTAAAATCAGATGCAGAGAAACCATGCATCACATCAGATGCTTGGTTCTGTAGAATCAGGCCTTGAGTTACCACAATGATCCGTGTTTGTGTGCCCATTTGTCTTGGTCAGCCTAGGGAAGTCTCCATGGAGACTTTATGGCAGCCTTCCAGTATTTGAAGGGGACCTACAATTTAGTTGGAGATGAACCTTTTTAAAAGGCATGTAGAGAGAAGATGATGAGTAGTAGCTTCGAAATGGAAGAAGCTAGATTTAGATAAGACATTAGGAAAGAATTCTTCACCATGAGGATGTTGAGGCAGTGGAACAGGTTGCCCAGAGATGTTATGGAGACTCCAACCCTGGAAATGTTCAAAGCCAGTTTGGATGGGGCCTTGAGCAAACTAGTCCAGTAGGAGGTGTCTCTGACTATGCCAGGGAGGTTGGAACTAGACAATCTTTAAGGTCTCCCAGTCCCAACCATTCTATGATCCTGTCTCTCCTCTAGGCAGATAGATTTTACTGTAATGGGGTAGTAGTCAAACATCTTATATCACTAGCTGGATGCTAAGTTTGCAACGACAGGCATTATTAACATGCATTGCTAGTAACCATCCTCCTTTAAAGTAAATTAATATTTTGAAACAATATTACTTATTAAGTTCTCTATTTTTCTGTAGTCATTCAGCAAGGAATTATGTACCTTGGACACATCTGCTCCAAGGTCTATCACATGACTGCTTTTCTTATCAAGTGGGCTTTGCATGAGCCAACCACTGATCTTTGACTTTTGAGATACAGGCTATCCATCTTCACTACATCCACTCTCCAGTATGCTGTCCAGCAGCTTGCCATCAGCATATTAAAGGAAGGTTATCACAGTTGCCATTTTTGAAGCACAACTCTGGCTCATTATTAAGCTGCCCAGTTTTTAAGGTGGTAACATAAACCTGTAATCGGCAGGTCTTAAAGACTCTTACTTGCTTCACCTGAACCTATGTCAAATTAAGCACCAAGGAGAGTGTGATGCAAACAAGATGATGGTCAAAGGAATGTGTTGCACCTCAATGACACATCAAAGCTTCAGGAGCAGAAACATTTTAAAGCTACACCTTCTTGAGGGATACCTACAAGAAATGAAAGCTGCACAGTGAAAGTCTAAAATTAGGAGAGCCAGTTCATACAGATAGACTAGGAAATGCTTTTATGAAAAGATAAAATCTGTTCCTTATCCCATGCATTAGCTCTCCTTTGCAGCTTTGACAGGTGCTCCACATTCATGTAAAACAAGCAAATTACTAGCACATGAGCAGAATGTATTATCTTTTTACTGAGCTGCTCCTTTTACAGTCAGGAGTCTGTCTTCAATAACAGAGTTGCAGCTGTTTATCAGTTAATGAAGCAGAAAACACAAAAAAGCCACCAGTCATTATAAAAACCAGGGGGTTATATTAGAATTACTTTAGCTAGTAACACAAATACGGGAGAAACAGTGTCATAATCCCAAAGTGGATCTATAACAAGAATAGAGATTATTGCACTTGATGTAATAACCACCACTGCAATTTCTCCTTGTTACACATGGGAAACAGCTACCTGGAAACATTTTCAATTATTCAAACAGCCATCCCATAGAATGGTGCCATTATACTGATGAATTTTTTACTAGCATAGTTTCACTGTACTATTTTACCAAAAGGTAAGGCTTCTGGATCTTTCAAAGCTTATATGTGTATATATACATACAAATACAGTCTACTTGTAGGAAAAGAACAGTTTAAGATCATTAAAATAAAAAAAAAAAATCAAAACCCCCTGAATATATCAATGATACCTGAAGTTTTCCCTAACTAATATTGACAACTCTGATAAAAGATTTTGAACTAGGAGTCTTATCAGTAAATCTGTTACTAGGTTACTACAAGTATTATGGTAGCAGCTGCAAGCATATGGTCAAAAAACAGGGAAGCTTTGAAAGAGTTGTCTCCTTTACGAGTTACCAAAAGCACAATCAAATATAGCACATAGGCTTGTTACTTGAGAATGAGTGTATGGGACACTACAAGTAACAGTCAAGTTACATCAAATAAATCAGTTTGTTGCGCAACCATTACATCTTGGATAGAGGTAACCAGCATCTGCCCTCTACACAAAACATAGCAAGCACTTAGTTCTGCGCCTCGTCGGCAACTGACAGCTGGAAAACAGGGCTAACAGCCCCTGCCTCATGATGCCAATGCTCTGAACCACTACAAGATCAACTTCTTCACTGCAGTAGCAGCTTGGTGCTGTGCCTGCAAGCTGCGATGTCTACTACATCACGGTACAGCTACAGGGCGCTAGGACAAGTGCTGCTGCCTCTAATCTCAATGCAAGCAGGCTGAGGTGGCAGCCTTGCCACCATGACCAAGACCACACTGCCACCTCAGCGGCTATCCACAGCTGATGGCAAGACGGGCCTGAAGCGCATCCAGGGGAGTGCCAGATGCAGCCCAAGGGGTAGAGTAATATCCCAAGACCACTGAGGTGGCGAAACTTGGAAAGTCTAAGGGAAGCTCTGGGACACCTAATTCCAGCAGGGCCCTCAGCCCCAGGTACCGCCAGTGCCGCCTGCTATAGCCAAGCCAGACCGGGCGAGTGCACGGCGGTCTACAGACAGCTATAACAAACGCTCCGGTATTATAGCAACCAACAGGGTGAATAGCGCTCCGCAGACAATACATAGGCCTTCCCGCCCTTGCCAGACAGACGTACCAGCCAATGCGAGAGCACAAGGGCACGGAGGCGGAGAATAAGAAAACCCAATAGACAAACTTGCCGGTCCCCAGAGGGCGGGAACAAGAATAAGCTTCAGTAACAGGCAGTGTGCTCTTCCTCCAATCAGAGTGTCTTCTCTCACCACTCTCCTCGGATTGGTTACCAGATGGCAGGAGGGCCGTACCACACCTCCTGCCCCAATAGGAAGGTAGCATCGCGTAACAAGCATTCGGATCAGCCAATTACTGACGGCATGCCGCTCCACGCTCCCCCGCCCTCCCGTAAGTTCTCTCTCTTGCAAAATGGCGGCGACAACTCACACTCAGGCTCCGGCTCCGGCTCCGGCTCCTCCTGCGACAGTCCCGGCGCAGAACCCGCCGGCAACGCTTGCCACTCCGGCAGGAAACGCTCCCGCCGCGCCGCCACCGTCCACCACCCCGGCGCCGCCGCCGGCGACGCCGCTCTCGGCCGCGCTCTCGGGGCCCTTCCCCGGCGGCCGCGTGGTGAGACTGCACCCGGTCGTGCTCGCCTCCATCGTAGACAGCTTCGAGCGGCGCAACGAGGGTGCGGCGCGTGTCATCGGGACGCTGCTGGGTAAGAGCCGTCGCCGTGCCCCGCCCGCCGCGAGCCCTGGGGGCTCTTTCCATGGTGCCCACTAACTGGACTGCCCTCCCACAGGGACCGTGGACAAGCACTCGGTGGAGGTCACCAACTGCTTCTCCGTGCCTCACAATGAGTCCGAAGATGAGGTACGGAATGCGGGACCGCCCGCCGGCTGTCGGAGGTGACCCGGGCGGAGGGTGTGCGGGCCCGCCTGGTGTAGGGCTCCGCGCTCGCTCCCGCCAAGCCTGTGTGGGCTATGCTGTAGAGCGGGCGGTGGGTCTCTCCATTGGGCGGTGACTGCTGAAGGGTACGGCCCGTGTGTATCTCCTGATGGCGGCTTGCGCCCCTGTTGCCCTCCACTAAGGGTAAGCATCCCAGAAACCAGCTTACTTGGTCCTGTCCCATTTCTCAGGTGGCAGTCGATATGGAATTTGCCAAAAACATGTACGAGTTGCACAAGAAGGTATCTCCTAGTGAGATCATCTTGGGATGGTAAGTTCTCCTCTGCAAGAACATGAAAGCAGTTGCGTTGGTCTCTCCAGCTATTCAAAATAACTAACTCTCCATGTCATGGGTTGAGAAACAGAAGCCCTAATGCTTGTGACAATAAGATCTTGCAGCTCTGTTAATGAGTCAGTTGTAAAGCTCTGGCAGTTCATATAGGGCACGACCATATTGTAGACTTACAGGCTTTGGGTTTGTGTATATCTAGCAAAGGTATCATAGAGGAAGTGATGAGTCAGAGGATGCTTGCATGACTCTAGAATAACTTACCTACCTGTAATACCACCTGCAGCATTTAAGATAACTGGTTAGAAAGAATCATAGAATGGGTTAGGTTGGAAAGGATCTTAAGAGATATCTACTCCAGCCTTCTTGCTGTGGACAGGGATGTCTCTCAACTAGACTTGGTTGCTCAAGACCTCATGCAGCCTGGCCTTGAACACCTCCAGGAAAGAGGCATACACAACTTCCTTGGGCACCCTATTCCAGTCTCACCATCCTCATACTGAAGAGTGCTGTGTTAAGGTGTAGCCTAAATCTACTCTCCCTCACCTTAAAACCATTACTCCTTGTCCTATTGCTAGACACCCTTATGAAAAGTCTCTCTCCAGCCGTCCTGTAGGCTCCCTTCAGGTATTGGAAGGCAGCTGAAAGACTCCCTGGAGTCTTCTCCAGGCTGAAGAACCCCAGCTTCCTCAGCCTATCTTCATAGCAGAGGTGCTCCACCTCTTGGATGCCCTTTGGACTTCTTCCAAAGAAGACAGAGCACAAGTAGTTTCAAGCACCAAAGGCCTCAGAGGAATTGGTGACACAGAATTTCTCTCCTGAGAAAAGGTAGAAATAGTTGTGTGTAGGATGCAAAGCAAAATCAGTGGAGTGTTACAGGAAGAGAGTCTGGTCTGTGTCTTAGTCTTCTTATGCATCCTACGAAGCACCTTCTGTGCCTGTGGAGCAGACTTCTCAACAACCTTCTACTGGCACAGCAAAGTACAGTTCTAGTTTTCCTATGTATTTGAGAAGTTAATTTCAGAGCAGATAAAGGAGCTAAATGAACAGGTTACACCTCCTAAGAGATGTTTGATTTGTGGAAAATATAATTGGCTTGGATATGTTTGGAATGCTGCAACTTATGCAGAAATAAGGAGTTGGTTGAGAATATAGTGACACGTAGCTGAATTTTGGGTGCCTGATGCCAATTATATTGATTCTTTATGGCTGGTACTATAACACTGTCCTTGTGCATGTTTTGGGTGTGCATGTGCTCAGCCCTTGATTCCTACAGTTCTAGGACAGCTGGCCATAAAACTACAAATTCACTAGTTAAAACACTTGTATGTAGTGTATTTAGTTTCTGCAGCTCAGTGTTTGGAAGTGGGTGTTTGAGGACACAAACATGTTAAATACCAACAATATCAAACACTGGGTACTTGAATGTCAGAAGAACGGCTTCTCAACCTATTCTCTTTTGAAGGTATGCAACAGGTCATGACATCACGGAACACTCTGTCCTGATCCACGAGTATTACAGCCGGGAAGCACACAATCCAATCCATCTCACTGTAGACACGAGTCTCCAGAATTCACGCATGAGCATTAAAGCCTATGTCAGGTACTCTGGGAGGCTCCATTCCTGGGATGGGAGCTGTCTTAATTACTGAGAGAGACCACTTCAGGGTAGTAAGAAATTGAGTGGTCTGCAGTGTCCCATTTTGGACAGTACTGTGTTTAGCTGACTTCCCATTGGAATGTCTTAACCATCATAAGTAAGTTGAAAAACCTAACCATTCATAAGTTGATACCTTGCTGGAGTGGGGAATTGTGACTTGTTCAGAGAATTGTTTATTATCTTGATGACATTTCACGGGATTCTTGCAGCTAAGCATGTCACTAGCTTCCACCACACTGTCTGAATGCTAGCCTGTAGTCACTGGATACAGGTTGGAGGATTAGTGCATTTAAAACACAACTGAAACAACATCTTCTGGATCAGTCTTCCCTTAACCTTTTCCATTTTTATTAACTACTAATGGAGATAAAGTGTTAAGAAATTAAACTGTACTACTTCGCTGTTCTTCCTAGTACTGACTAAAGAGCTCACCTCTCTAAGGGTAAAACCTCAGCCTTTCTACTTGCTTGACTATGCATCTTCAAAAGGGAAGCTGTTCCATTGATACTTTACTTATTGAAAGCATAAACAAACTTCAAATACTTTGAATAATAGAAACACTAAAGTTGCAGAGGAAGCTTTGTACTTTTTGTCATACTTGTGTCTCTTCCTTAAATGATTTATCAAACAGCATGGACCATTTCAAGAGAGAAAAATACCTGCTTTAAGAGCAAGAAAGAGCTGTGGCTAAGAAGATTGTACATAGGTCTTCTTGCATTCATGCTGACAAATGCAAGACCAGATGGGAATATTCTGAATGAAAATAAGGAATTAATAATATGCCAGGACTGATTTCCTGTCCCTAGTTAGCAGTGATCTTAATATTGGTGATTTTATTGTGAATTACTAACCTACTCACGTTCACACTTCAGTGCTAACAGATCATTGAGATGGAAATCTATTACTTCATGCCTTAAATACGTCCATGCTGAAAACATTGTTCTTTTTTGTCTGTTTATTTTAGTGCCCCAATGGGAGTCCCTGGTAAAACTATGGGCGTGATGTTCACACCTCTAACAGTGAAATATGTTTATTACGATACAGAACGGATAGGAGGTGAATGTTTTCTTCCTACTTTGGCGATAACCACATTGTGATGTTTTGGTTTGTTTTTTTTTGCACCATGGTAAGACTGCCATTCTGGGAATGCTACTGGGAATTACACTGTTTCGCTGAAGCTATCCTAAAAACCTTCAGCAAGTTAAGGATTTAAGCTGGTTTCTGTGGCAGTTTTTAAACTGATCCTTGTTTTGCTTTCAGTGGATCTTATCATGAAGACTTGTTTTAGTCCTAACCGAGTGATTGGCTTGTCCAGTGACTTACAGCAGGTGGGGGCAGCATCAGCCAGGATTCAGGATACCCTCACCATGGTGCTGCAGTATGCAGAGGATGTATTGGTAAGGCCAGCTTTTTAGGAGCCACCGAGCAAGCTTGATGTGAGCTTGTACATCTTATTTTTCTTCTGTCTTTCTGGGTCATAAACTTTCTGAGTTTTACTCATAAAGTAAATGTTTCTTACACTTAGTCTGGCAAAGTGGCTGCTGACAACACTGTTGGGCGTTTTCTGATGGATCTTATTAACCAGGTGCCAAAGATTTCACCAGAGGACTTTGAGACAATGTTGAACAGCAATATCAATGTAAGTCATCTCTTTTTTTTAGTGTATTGCCAGTGATTTTGAAAAAAATTATAGGCAAGAAAAAGTCTTATATTTTCATATAAGCATGTTAATAGAAAACACAGCCCTTTCTTGTCAGTAATTTGAGATTTTTGGGGCTGAAGATGTATTAAGGAACTCACCATAATAATTTTGCAAGCAACTGCAAATGAGTTTTAAAGAAATTGCATTAACGGAATTATGTAAGTAATCTGTAAGCTAGAATCAATTACTCTTTCAGAGCAATTGGACAATATTAACTACCAAGCTTAAAGCAGTATGGATTTCAGGGATAACTGTTGACATGCCACCTTCCTTTGCCTGAGCTGAATTTCTCTCTCCAGGCATAACAGTTAGGAGATGAACAAGGTTTTAGTGCACTACGTTATTTCAGTAACAGAATTTTAGAAAGCAGAAGGCAAGTTTCTGAATGTGTTGTTAGCCTACAGGCTGCTAGACCAGAACTAATTTTTAATTTTGCTTATACTCTTTGACTTGCTTGGTTAATATGAGTTAAAATTTCACAAGCAGTGTTTCATACCCTGGAATACCAAACTCTTGTCCCTGCAAGGGAAGCGTTCCTCAGCGTAGGACTTTAACAACTAACAATGTTTCTGTAGCTGATTGTAAACTGCTTTCAAGGTGTTAAGAATTCCCCTCCTTAATAGGCTCCTATCTTTTAATATTTGTGATCACTGGATTGTTGCTTTTTACCCTTTCAGGATCTACTGATGGTAACATACTTGGCAAACCTCACACAGTCACAAATTGCTCTCAATGAAAAACTTCTGAGTTTATAAAGAAATGTCTGCCATGCTACACTGCAAAGAACTTGAAGAATGAGCACATGGATTTTTCTAGGGTGTTACTCGGACCGTAACGTTATGACTTGGTTTACATCTTTTCATTGCCCTGAGAAATCCATGACATGGTTTAGGAAATGGTTGCAATTTAGTTGAGCCCAATATTTTAAAATGGAACACATTAGTATTTTGTCTCCTGGCTTTATCTACTTGTGTAACAAAATACAGCTTTATTGTAAGAATGTATTTGAAATAAAAGTTCTGTTGCAATGGCAGGAATGCCTTCTATCCAGAAAAAAAACCTGTTCTTACTTACTGTATAATGAATCCACTTTGAAAGAAGGAGAGTATAATGTGGCATCAGGGAAGAAAAGTGAAGTGGATGCAAGTTAACTTCATTTCTGCAGACTTCTTTGCAGGTTGTTTTTTTTCCAGAACTTTTAAAGCACCCTGAAAGGTGGCTTGTGTTGCATATAATGTGCTTTTCCATGGAGGACTACAGTGTATTCTGTGTATATGCCCTTATTCAGCAAGGTATTGACAAAGTTGATGGTATTGTGTCTATGCGTATCTAATCTTTTGAGAAAGGAAATCAAGGTCAATAGCTTTACCTCTCAAAGTGAATTCAGAGAATTAAACTAGCAACTGAGTTCATGGTTAAAAGGGCTTGAAAAGCATTTGTGGGTGAACAAGTGTGGCTACATTGTGTTTTCATTTCTGCAAAAGGAGAAAAGCACAGGAAAACTGAAGTTTTGAGGTTTTAAGTTGAGTGTCATCACATAGGAATTTTCTGTTCATAACTCTGTACTGCTAAAATTATGTGAACAGAAAGAAATCTTCTTTTTTCTCCCCCAAACCAATTTCATGTTAAAGGAGTTCTAGCTGAAAAAGCTAGCCTGAACAGTAACTTTATAGTCAGATAATAACATTACCTTTAACAGTTTGTTCAATTATACCAAGAAGGTTTTTATTCTGCTCTCTGCAATTTGATACTTAAACACTGTACTTCTAGCAGTAGAGATATTTTTTTGGTGTGTGACTTTGAACCTGTGGACAAGGATTAAAAACTTGGCCATGAAAAACAGTGGACACACTGTACCTTTAAGCAGTCTAGCAGAGCAACCTGGTCTCCTGTGCTTTGAGGAAGTGTGAAGCTTCTATTTTTAGTGTGGTTCCTCACAACAGAATCAGAGACCCTGGTGGCAACTTAGTTGTAAAGTTTGTGAAATGTCTGGAGTACAGCGTGGGTGGAGCCCTAATGACTCGCTGGGTAGTGTCTCTCACTTGAGCAGCTGACCAGACACATGGCTCTTCCTAAAATGAATCCTGCAGTGAACTGAAGTTGCTCTACTCCCTGTGCACGTGGAAGGTTAATTCAACAGCTCACTGACTATCTGCATTTTAAGTACTGCAGTCACAAGGTAATGTAACAGGAAAAGTATTTTTAGCACATAATTTAGACATGGATGACTGCAGTATCCTGTTGTTTTATTATACTTTGACCTATGATTCAAAGCCAGCCAGATCTTTCTTACAACAAAATATGGGAAAAAGGGGCTTTTGTGTGCTTTAAAAAAAGTAACAACTATATTAGCTGGAAAAAGAACATTAATGCTTCATGTTATTTCAATGGGAAATAACATTAAACCAGGATACATTGCACAAAGTAGCAGCAGCTTTCTAGTGACTTATGTCACCAATGATAAACTACTGAGGAAAAAAAAACAAAAAGGAAGTTGTTTCAACTCTAACGGTAGCACTCAGCATGACTATGTAGCTGAGAGTCAATTCTGTCCAGACCAGAATTCTCTCCAGTATTATGTCTTAGCAGAAGATGCAAGGGTATTACAAAATAAAAGAGCAAGAGTTTAACTCTCAGCTTCACTAAAGTTGAATTTTCTAGTCGCAAGAAGTTGCTTTGACTCTGCAAGCCATTTTAGAAGCTTTCCTAAATGTGCTGGTGTTACCAGTACAGCAAGAAAACTCCCTAAGACCAATGAAGTATTAGGAAGCTCTTTACTTCGGTGCTGGATACGTAGGGGATTGCTAAGTGTACCAAAGACGGTAAAATTCAGAGAACACATGCTTACATCTCATACATAATCATTTTTCTAAGAGGTGTAGCACATTCATAGTAGCTCATGGAATAAGTTACATCTGTCGATCTACACACATGCACATTATATACTGGGGGGTCCCCTCGTGGTCATTTGGGGCATCCATCCTCTTCCTCCATATGGCCTTTAACTGAACTACTTTGTTGTTATAACTACCCACACAATTTCTTGGATGCGGTTTGCAAAACTTTTACAGAACGTTTCTATACAATGGAATTTTTAGAGATTTTAGAAATAACTTTGATAGAGAGTCCTGTGGTTTAACTTACCGCTTATGAAGTTAGCTAAATTACTTTAGCAACTTGAATAAAGAATGAAGAATACTCACTAGTCCTCAGTTTTTAACGTTTGTCACCCAAAACATAGGCAGGAAAGTATTCAGTAGAAGTTCTGTGGTGAATCCCACGTCGAGTCAGCTGCTGGCACGGCAGGCTGAGGTGGCGGGTGGATGGCAGGTAATCGAGGAATCGGGCATACAGGCAAACACGGCACGGCAAGCAAGCAAAAGCCCCTTATGCACCTGTTTACCCCCTTTTATAAGATAATGGCCGAGGCTAATGGTCTCATTGGCCATATTATCACCCAATCACCTTTGATAATCACCCAGATACATCCAAAAAGGAAGAATCCGCAGGCTGTTCCCTTCCAACAATGGGGGGCGCATACGCCTTGCACGCGATAGGGGCGTGGCCTTATGGACCCCCCTCTTGTGCAACCAGACCAAACCAGCTTGGGTTGTCAGGGTCTCTCTGCCCTGTTTTCCCGCCACTGGCCGCATTGCAGAAAGGGCAGTTAAACACACTCGAGCCCATTCTGAGTCCTAAAGACTCTCCACCACATTTGTGCATGCTCTCTAAGATGCCTGACATGGTAGACAGAATCACAAGAAACATCTGGTTGGAAGAGAACGTCAAAGATCATCCAGTCCAACCTTCGACCCAACACAGAAGGTACAACACTAAACCATGTCCCCAAGCACCAGGTCCACAGGCTGCTTAAACATCTCCAGGGATGATGACACCACCACTGCTCTGGGCAGACTACTCCAATTTTTGATAACCCTCTGTGTGAAGTATTTCTTGCCATCCAGCCTGAACCTCCCCTGGCACAGCTTATAACCATTTCCACTAGTCCTGTCATTTGACATCAAGGAGAAGAGGCTGCCCCCTCCTCCAACCTCCCTTCAGGTAGTTGTAGAAAGCAATAACATCTCCCCTCAGCCTTCTCTTCTCCGGACTCAATAATCCTGGTTCCCTCAGACACTCCTCACAAGCCATGAGCTCCAGGCCCTTCACTGGCCTTGTTGCCCTTCCCTGAACACACTCCAGAACCTCAATGTCCTTCATGTAGTGAGGGGGCCCAGAACCAAGCACAGTTCTCAAGGTGTGGCCTCACCAGTTCCTAGTACAGCAGGATAGTCACCTCCCTGTTTCTCCTGGTCACAGTGTTTCTAATACACGCCAGGATGCCATTGGCTTTCTTGGTCACCTGGGCACACTGCTGACTCATATTTAATAGACTGTCAAGCCAGAATCCCCAGGTCCCTCTCAGAGTTAGAGCTTTCAACCCTATGTCCCAAGTCTGTAGCTTGCCATGGGGTTGTTATGACTCAGGTGGAGGATCTGGCACTTGGCCTTGTTAAACCTCATACAACTAGCCTCGGCCCATCAGTCTAATCTGTCCAGGTCCTGCTGCAAAACCTCTAACCCTCTAGCAGATTGACACAGCCACCCAGCTTGGTGTCATGTGCAAATTTACTGAGGGTGCACTCAATCCCCTCATCCAGATAATTGATAAAGATATTAAAGAGGACAGGCCCCAGTACTGAACCCTGGCGGATGCCACTAGTAACTGGGCACCAGCCAGACTTAACTATATTCACCACCACTCTTTGGGCCTAGCCATCCAGGCAGTTTCTGAGCGCAGAGAGTGCACTTATCCAAGCCTTGTGCCATGAGTTTCTGAAGAAGAATGCTGTGGGAGACAGCGTCAAAGGCTTTACTAAAGTCCAGGCATGCAATGATCATGGCACTTCCCCCATCCATTAGGTGGGTCACCTTACTGTAAAAGGAGACAAGACAGACTGACCAGAGTTAGTCCAAACAGGTTTGTTGTTCTTGGTCTTTCTAATGCCCACAGTTACAATTCCCTGTTGTTACACAGTTAATTCTATGAAGATTATATATTCTTAATGTTCCTAAGGTAGTATGGTGTCATCTACAGTAACAAGCCAAGGGATTTCCTTAAATATAGGGACTGAAATTAGATTACCACAATGGTTCAGTTCCATGCCTTGAAAAAGTCATTGCAGATACTTTTCTTTACATATAAACATGCAATGCACTTTACAGATTCTTCAGACATATGCTGTTTTGTTAAAATGTTTTCTCTTGCTCTTTCCTCACTTGTCTGTGAAAACAGATGTTCTTTTCCTAAATAGCTCAAAGCTAAACAGTCCACTACAGAGATTAAAATATGAGTATTTAAATACATACCTGTCCTGAAAGAAATGTACTTAACCGAGGTGAAATAAAGTAGACAGACACTGGGACTGTCAGCTCAAAAATGCTGTGAGGACTAAATTATTCAAGTGTCTCTTGTTGTATTCTGGGAAAACAAGGCAGAACAAACACAGCTTTGCTGAAGATAGGTAATTTATTGGAATCTTTATGTGGCTTTAGCTGCTTTACATTTGAAGTGGGCAAGCATGGTAAATTATCAACTATTTTCTGCTGCCTGCAGAAATTTAGCTGTTTAATAGGCAGAACAGTGGCTGTCATTTTATCTGGAGTTCAAGTGCTGCATCAGGTTACAATAGAAAAATTGTTTGCGTTTTAGTGTTTTCTGCACTAGCTAACATGCTTATCATAAAGTAGGAAATTACTTATTAATATGCTTAATTAATTGGTGCATAACAACAAAGATGAATCCTCCACAAACTTTATCTTGCTGGTCAGAATCTATTCAGAATAATTAATCACCAGATAAAAGGAAGGACCATGTGTAGGTAATGCCTGTTCTAAGTGCAGTAAGTACTACAACAGACAGAAACAAAACACTAAGTGCACTTCCCATAACTGCATACAAATAACTATAATAAAGATTTCTTTCTAGAAGGTATGTAGTAATGAGGACAATCTTACCTTCAACCCTTCTTGGGACCTAAATCCTGATCTTGAGTAACTACATAAAAAGAAGTAACTTCTCCATCTCCGCTTAGGTCTTTTACATACCTTGCCTGTTACACGCTGTTTTGGTGGCCTAGATGATCAGGCTGACTACCTGCCAGCTGCTGAATAATGATCTTAACATAAAATGTTCTGTGTTACTGTATAACAGAATCGATTTAGAGCTACATGCATTAGAGCTAACTCTACTGCAGCAATGCTGTAGGGATACTGTAGGGATACTCTCTTCCCTTCCTGGGAGCGTGGCTAAGGAGCCCGGCGGCATGCCATCGCCTGGAGCTTCCCTTGTTGAGTGCTTCCCCTGACAACTTCATTGGCAAGTCGCTCTGCGTTTCTGTGCACTTGAGTCTCTGCACTTACCTCACAGCCGTTTTGAAGCAGAACTGGGTATACTGCAGTTTTCCTTCAGCAAGATGGGGCAAGTCTGCAGAGTAGTCCTGGTTTAGCAGGGCCATCGCCACCGGGCGCCGCTGGGGGCTCCCCTCGGCTCTGCCGAGACCCGGGCACGGCGACCCTGCCCACGGGGAACAGGACCCGTGGGCCGGCCCAGGGCGGGATCGGTGTCGGGGGCGGGGCGGGTGCCGCTCGGCCCCACAGCCTCCATTTTGCGGTGTAGCTGCAGGAGAGAGCCTGAGGGCTGCGCAGGTTTCTTTTCAGGTGAGGCAATTGGAGGGGGCGAGGGGGAGGAGCTGGCCGCCGTGACCCCCGCGCCTCTCGTCCCAGTCCTGCCGGTTCTCGTGGAAGTGCATCCTTGCGGGGGCTCGGCCTCAGCCCCGCTGCGCCCTGCGGCACGGGCGTGTTTGGGCCCGGGACAACTCGAGTGGCAATCCCGAGGCAGGACTCCTGGCGCCGCGGCCGGCCGCCAGCTCGGGGTTTGGCAGGTGTCCGGCTGAGGCGAGCCCCACAGTGTCGTATCCCCCTGGCCAAGGGCCTGCCCGCTCCGTGCAGAGCGGAAACGAGGTCCCAGTCGCCTCAGGTGAAGTGAGTAGGGTAATACTAGGCTCCGCTTGCAGCCGCGCGTCGCTTCAGGGCTTGCCGCGCCGGCCTAGGGCTGGTGGCTGAGGGAGCGGGGCGAGATCATTGAGAGGCTAGGACGATACGTGACCGCCATTCTCGCACCGAAACAGAGCGGGACGGTGGCACTCCCAGCGAGCAGGACTAGCCCCAGACGGTGCGAGGAATGGTAGCACTAGCCCCACTGGGGTCCATTAAAGGCTCCGGGGGCGGGTGGGCTATTGGGGGCGCAGCTGTGCGTGGGGCTGGGCTTGGAACTGTCCGCAGAGGCCAGGCAGCGGCAGGGGAGGAGAAACTTCTCCAAGTGCTTTGCTGCTGTGCAGCAAGACAGGTTGAGCCCATCCACTCATGTTAAACCGTCAGAGCTGCACTACCCCTGAAAACCAGGTCCGCCCTTCTGGGATGCTGGCAGATACTGGGGCCTCCGCTGACTCATCCCCGGATGGGCTTTAAGAGCGCTCGGCCCGCGGCTTAACGCGCTTCCAGCCAAGACCTCACCTTGTGCCCTGTTCGGGTAAAACGGGGTGGAGATTAAAATCTGACGGAGAAAATCTTTTATTTTGGTTTTAAAAGTAGCAATATCAGACCCTCTATTCTGTTTGAGGATGCTTGCGCGTGAGACAAAGTGAGGCCATGTGCTCTGGCAGCAGACGCCTAGTTTACTTAATATTGTGTAAGTGACTTCATTTGCTTCCTGGAAAATATATGTATACTTGAAAGGGGTATTAGTAAATACTGCTGCCTGGTCATAGTAAGTTTTGAGAGACTCTTGTAACTGGTGTCAGAAGCTAGCCTAAAATCACAGTTGAACATACCCATCTAGTTATAAAAGGTCCATAGTAACTGAAGCAGCAGTTGTTACTTGGCCTTTATATTAGTCTATTATTATAGAATTAAGAAAAAATACATCAAGCAAATGCAAAGAAAACATTTTTATTTTGCTGTGGTAATTCAGAATAATGACAAATAGGAATCAAAGTCTTGTTAAGAGTGCAATGATTAATTGAAATACTGCAATTCCCACTACTTGCCCCCAAAAAACCCTCCATCACACATTGAATGCTGGAAAAGGAACCAATACAACAAAAGTAAGGAAAGCGTTAAACAATTTAGTGGTGCGCTTTAAGTCATGGATTTACATGGGTGATTAATTAGCTAATCAAAAATACTGCATAGCCTTGTTGTATAGGCTTGTTTGCTTCAAAGTGAGATGATGGAAACTCGGGCCTTTTGTGTTTGCTAGTAAATCAGACATAGCTGAAAAAACCTGAAATAATTATCTTACCAGTAAGTCCAAACTTTGGTGTACTTCGATTAAAAGATTGTTGGGTGCCAACTGAAGTACAAATTAAACTTTTTGCAGCTGTTGAAACAGCTGAGTTGCCATCACTAGCGACTGATTTTGCATCATGATAAATGCAGCAAGTTGTAGAATGGAAATGATACCGCACACTTCAGTAAGCTTTACAGGCTTTATAATCCTGTATTGTTAATGGTGTATATGTAGCTGAATTACGTGAAGCTGGAAAGCTGAAGGATTTTTTGTTTGATTGATTTTTAATATTGTTTTGCTAACATAATATTTTCCTGTAATTAGGAGTTGAACTAAATTCAGAAGGAGTGTTTTGCTGGTCATCTTGTTCCTGAAAGGAGTTGTAATTTAGTGTTCAAGTCAGAAATACCAAACGAAACATGCTGTTGAAAGCCAAATTTAGTCCATTCAAGCAGCTGTCAGTAATAACTAATGTGCAAGTACTGGTTCAAGGTGTTTCTTAGGGAAATAAATACAAATATCCATTCGCAATGTGTATGATAAAAGCACAGATTTATCAAATACACCTCATCTTGTTCTTTCCCTTTCATTTATTTGGAAATGATGATCCAAGTTTTGCCAGTGTGAGACTGCATAGCTGTGCTTTTTTGCAAGTTCTTTTTGGCTCTTACCTGAACTATGGAGACTTTCAGGGCCTGTCTGGATGTGTTCCTCTGTGATCTTTGTTGGATAGTACTGTCTTGCTCTGGCAGGAGGGTTGGATTTGATGATCTCTTTGGGTCCCTTCCAACCCCTAACATCCTGTGGTCCTGTGAACTAGCTACACAGTTTTGGTATTTTCCACGTTGTCAGGTGGTTAATAGTATGACTACCTTCTGCCTTAATGATCCAATGCAGTAAAAACTCCGCTTTCAAATCTGTTTGTTTTGGTTAGTGAATACCTAGAAATGTGAGTAATTATTTGCTGTGTTGCATTCCTTTTTGTATTTCCCATGGAATTCCTTTTCTGCAGCTAAGGTGCATACTTAGAAACATGCCATGAGTAACTTCAAGGTCCTGATCAGAGAACCTAGCTGGCTGGTGTTTTTTATTTCCCCTGCCAATATGTATTTTGTAACCTGGCTGATGGCCTCAAAACTTCCTGCCCAACTGGTTGGCAACATGGGGGATGATTTATGTCCTATTCTGTTCCTACTCTGTTAAAAATGACACTAAAATAAATAGTTACTGGTGGAGAACAGAAAATCTTCTGCATAAATGAATTAATGCAATTTAATATTTCCATTAAGTTTTCATTTTACACAGGATGCTCTTCATTTTAGCAGAAGCTCCCTACCCTGTGAAGGGGGAGTGAAGGCTGCTTGGTCCGATGCTTGAGTGAGGCCCTTGCTTAGCCTGACCCTTCTGTTTCTAATCTGGCAAAGGGCTCAGCACCTTTCTGCTGGCATTTCAGAACTCATCTGGGAGGTTGAAGCCTCTTAAAATAGTTCAGTGTCTATCTGATGCTAAGTAAGAGTGGTAGTTAATTACAAAGTTTAAGATGCTTCCCTTCTGAATCTTGCTTGCCAAGGAAAGATTTTATGGGTTTAATACCTGACAAGCACCCCGAACAATTCTAAACGTCCTAAACACACTGTTCAAGTGGTTTGACAATTAGCAAGTGAGTAACTACTACAAACTTGGATCCAGTGCCTTGGCAGTGAAAATACCTTTTCTTTCTTCTTTTTTTTTTTTTCTTCACAGAATGGCATACCCAGGTTATCCCCCTACTGGTGGCTACCCTGCTTTCCCTGGTTATCCTGTGAGTATGGCTCTTAAATATGATGCGTTCCTAATGTATTTATATTCTGTCAATAGTCCTTCTTCCTATACTTTCTGTGTGTAAATAGTAGCTGTCGATTCACGTAACAGTATTCTCTAGAGATCACAGCCTTTGTTTTTGTCTGTGTATCCCTGAGGATGTCTTTACAGTCATCTCATAAGAATTCCAAAAAGGAAGTTTTAAGATGTATTGGATTTTGAATTTTTTAATGTTACCCTATTGTTCAAGAAAAAAAATTAATGTTTTGGTCTTGTTTCAATTTATCTTTGTCTTGCGAGTTTATTTGGGTTTTATATAACTATCTCAGCATGTCATTTTTTCAAGTATCAGTAGCTCTTACACAAGTATGAGAGTCCATATGTACAGGATCAGAGATAATCTGTGACTCTTTACCACATATTCCATGTACCTGTATTGCAGGATTTGCAGAGATGCTGAACAAACTTCAGTGGACATTACCCTCACAAAGAGCTTAGAATGCTTTACTTAAATATTTATTTGGTGTTGTATGAATGCTGGGCTACTTTTCTGAGGATAAATGACACTGTATCTTGACTTTGACCCCCTATCCTTTAGCCACAGAACTTTGTTCCATCCTCAGGTCATGACTGAATTGACTAAAAATTCCAACGAGTCTTAATAGAGGCATATAGATGTTTCACTTTCTTATTTAAAATTTGTAGTAAGTGTTCAGACTCAGTTGTCCAAATTTAGTCACTGGATATCCTCACTTTGTAGCCTAGATTCCAAAGGAAATGCTAAAACCCCCTCACCTCTTAAGTTCTTACAACATTCGAAACTACTGGTTGTGCAAGAGAGGCAGAAGTTTCAAAGATACTAAGCTCTTTAAAGTAATCTAAAAACAGGGAAGTGCCTAATGATTCATGGAGAGCAAGCCTAGCTGAGCTCACCTTTTACTTATGTGGACAAGAAGCAGCTCGTTCAGTCGTACAGCTTTCCAGTAAAGGACCTGAGGTCCTGGTAGTTGACAAGTCAGATGTGGCTCAGCAGTGCATGTGCCTGGGTAGGAAGGCTAATAACATACCAGCCTTTAGTAAGAGCAAAGCCAGGAGGTTAGAGATTACTACTCATCTCTGCTCAGTGCTCACATGGCCATACCTGGAATACCATATCTAGTGGCCTCCTAGTACAACAGACATGGACAAACAAGAGTGTGTCCAGGGAGGGCTGCTCACCTAGAGAAAAGAAAGCTAAGCAAACATCTGTTCAGTCTTCTGCTACATAGGAAGAAATGATAGAGACATTTGAGCCAGACTCATGTCAGAGGTACACAGTGAAAGGGCAACTGTGGTATTTGTAATTTGAGGAAAACATTTTTCACAAAGAGAGGAGTCAAACACTGAAATGGGGACCTAGAGAAGGTTGCATATTTACTGCTCCTTGGAGATGCTGAAAACTTGACAAGGCCTTGCATGACTTATCGCTGAAGCTGGCCCTGCTTTGAACGTGGATGGGATCAGAGGCCGTCCTGGTGCCTTCTGCCCTGCAGCACTCTCTGATTGTGTATCAACATGGGAGGCATGTCAGAAAACCCAACCAACAAACCCCCATCCAGGCATAAGGAATTACGCTGATGTTGCTTCAAGTGCTGAGTCTAATTGTACAATTCGTGTATCATACACATGGACATTTTGGTAGCTTGAGAAAACGTTTTTACTTTAGTGTCCTGTCAGCAGGTGTAAGACAGCCCATTTCTGTTTCAGCCAACGGGACAGGAGTCTGTCTATCCACCAGCGGCTCAGTACTCTTCTCCTGCTCTTCCTGGAGGATACCCTCCAGCAGGAGGAGGGACCTATCCTGCAGCTCCACCAAATGCTGGGTATCCAGGAGCATACCCTGCACCAGGGGGATACCCTGGAGTTTCTCAGGCTGGAGGAATGCCACCTTATCCCGGAGGTAATTTTGAATTTTTGTTGGAGCACCCCTTGAGAGTGGTTACTGGTGTAACTGTTCCCTGCGCTTGGTAGTAGTAGGAAAGAAAAGCAGCTTTGTTCAGTAATCAGTTCAGGCAGCAGCATGCAAGTAGCCAGACGGGTTGCTATCTAGCAGTAAATATCTGCATGCCAGGGGTAGGTCTTGATGGTTCTGGGCCACTGCACAGTCACAGAGAAGTTAAGCCTCTTGAGTAACTCTGCTCAATAACCTGGCTCATGTTGTTTCAGAAATCAAGTACAAAAAATTAAGCATGCTTAATTTTTCTTCATCTCCTAGTTCCTACAGGCCCTGGCTTTGGTGTGCCTCCTGCGGGCCCTGGCTTTGGTGGCTACCCACAGCCTCCTGCACAAAGCTATGCTGGAGGTGGACCAGCACAGATTCCAGGTATGTCATATATAAGAAACATTTAGCATCCACAGTTAAACCAAGAGCTCTTAGTACTAACAAATGGGGCTCTTAGCTTTGTTACCTTTAGCTGTTGAGATTTGTGTGCTATACACCTACCAGCACCTTTCCTGATAAGACCACCGAAGGGATGAATCATGTCTATAGATGCTGCATCCAAGGGATGGCTGTCGCTGATTAATGGTTGTGATGTAGTGGTTTAAGTGTTTAGCCGCCTTCAAGCTGACAAGAACTGTGAAATCTAGACTGCATATTCAATATCTAGCTGTTTTGTTCACATCAAAGAATGGAATGCATTTTTCACACCTGTGTGGTCATGGTGCTCCCTGGCCTAGTGGGAGAGGTGGAAAGGAGAATGAACATAATTGCTTAAAAGCAGTGCAATGTTTTAATGCTTTGAGTGG
Organism: Tricholaema leucomelas; assembly: GCA_013400475.1. Lineage (NCBI taxonomy): Eukaryota > Metazoa > Chordata > Aves > Piciformes > Lybiidae > Tricholaema lacrymosa > Tricholaema leucomelas. The sequence continues at coordinate 23,204 of WAAF01019252.1, forward strand.
TCAGTTACCAACAAGACAGTTTCGGTCCAACAACGTGTCAGTTTTGTTTGCAAGAAATTCAGAACACCAATCCCTTTTTTTTAATGATTGTTAAATGTATTAATAGCTGCACTGCTGTTTAAATAATAACAATTGTACCCATGTGTTATGGACTAAACCAAAATTCTAGTACAAAAAGAATGCAGTTATAGCTTTTATATCCACAGTGCTTTTCATCACAGGATGAGACTCCTTCAGTACTCTTTGCACCAATGAACACTTAATGTTTATCATTTATAAGCTTGATGTTTTAAAGTGTATGACTTTTAAAGAGAGCGTAGGACATGCGTTCTTTATTCACATGGGCTGTCCTGACTTTCATCAAAGATGGTGATACTTAGTAGGGAGAGATCCTTCCAGTTTCCACAGCACTGTTAAATTTTGTATTTTTAGAATTGTCTTGTTCATGTATGTACCAGAATGCATCTGTGACTGCTTCTTCCCCTCATACCCTAGGGCAAGAAGTACAGTTACTGATCATGATAAGTATTATTACTTAGGAAACAGGTTGTATATAGTGATATGCCTGTAAATGGCTTTATTTTCAGATTAGATAGTGCTCACATAATAAGAGACCAAATTAATTCCTTTTATACTGTTTGGTTTATTTTCAGTAGGATATCCTGGTGGACAAGCACCATCACCAATGCCTGGTCCGGTATGTGTGGTATCGTCTTCTATAATGAATCTTCTTTGGTTTTAACGTTTTTACAACTGGTGTCCGACAATTAACAGTGTATTGTACATCAAGAGTTCCTGCGTAATTCAGGGTACAACCTGCACAAAGTCATAATTCGGTATCTCTGTATATTTGCTAATAAGGAAATCTTCATTCACACAATTGGGTAAGAGCAAAGCTTTGGCATTGGTGGGTCAAAGCTCTTTGACACAACTAAATGTCACTCTGATTCTGTGCTAGAGGAAAGATGGGGAACCAATGGACAACTCCTTCTGAAGCACTGATCTCAAGGCTGTGGTTTTAGTTTATACTGTGCAGGATGGCTAGTTACATGTGACTCATTTTCAGCCTGCAGCAGTGGTTCAGGGTACCCAGGGCACAATTCAAGCTGCTCCAAACTTTGATGCTGGAAGGGATGCAGAAATACTACGCAAAGCAATGAAAGGGTTTGGTGAGTAAGCAATAGAAGCCTAAATTTCTACTGAGCTAACTTCACTTCTTCATTCCATTTTGTCCTTTTCCTCAATTTCTATTTAACTATTTTTTTTTTCTACAACCAGGCTTTTCAAAAGTCACACTTTCAAAATTACTTGGGCAAATCAGTAAAGTTACATAGAAAATGTGATACAGACTTAGATGACAGTCAATGATTATTTAACTATGCCCAAATGCAAGATTATAAAATGCAGCCTCATATTATTATGACTTCTTACATGAAACTGCCCTTCTGTTTCCAAGGAACCGATGAGCAGGCTATCATAAATGTTGTTGCTAACCGCTCCAATGATCAAAGGCAAAAAATCAAGGCAGCTTTCAAGACCATGTATGGCAAGGTATGTTCATTAGTTCTTTGCATCAGTAAACAAAAACAAACCTTCAGCTGCTGCTTTAACTGCTGTACTGCATTTGAGCCCTGAGGAATGGTTTGGGCATTTTAAAAATGATCTTCTTTTGATTCTGTTTCTTGTGTGCCGAGGCACGTCTGGTGTTTCACAGGATGTTGTGAGATGGTGTTGTTCTCATAGCTGACAAGAGGCAGAGGTGGGGAAGGTTTGGGGCTGGCTCTGTCCCTGACTAAACAAGAAGCTTCTGTGCTTTTGTAATGCCTGATAGAAAATAACCAACCTTAAACTGTCCTGGTATTAGTGTCTGAAGCTACTGTTTTATGCACACAAAGCAGCATTGAAATAACTTTATCAGAAACAAACTGAGAAACTGGCTGAGGGTTAGTTAGTCAATAAAAGGCTGAGATAATGTTAATTTCTTCCCTCTGTTGTTTTTGCTAATTGAAAGTGGAATTGTATAGTTGTAGCATTTTTTGGGACCTGACAAGGTGCTAAGTAATTGGGAGATAATATAGAAGAGCTGAGCTGTCAAAGTTTTGGACAGAGGGAAGTTATTTATAAGAACAGCACAAAGGTAGAAAGCAGTCACACGTTTGGTTGTTTTATTTTTTTTTAGCATATAATCTGCACTGCTGACATTTTCCAAAGTCTATTTTCTGTTTATAATTCAACAGGATTTAATTAAAGACCTGAAGTCTGAGTTAAGTGGAAACGTGGAAGAATTGATTCTAGCACTCTTCATGCCTAGCACCTACTATGATGCCTGGAGTTTACGTCATGCCATGAAGGTGTGCTTTCCCTGTGAACTAAATTAATAGAGTCTTTAAATGCTTATTTATCTAAGAAAAGAGAAATCCTGTACTGGCAAACAATTTTTGTGAATGTGCAGTTTAAAACTCTGTTCTGCTGTGTCACTCACTTTGGCCAATTTCTGCAGGCTTAGCCAGTTCTGAGCAAGTGTCCATTCTGCAGAGCATAAACCTATGTTTGTTTGTTCTTTCCCACTTAGTCATAATTTTTGCTAGAACCTAGACCAGTGCTGTTAAAACCATAATCACTGTTTAAAATAAAGGAACAGGTATGTACCTCTCCTTACTATGAACAAGCCATTCCTGAAAGATATTTTTTGATTATCCCAGATTTTTTTTCAAAAGCATAACAATTCAAAAATATTTAAGGTGAGATGCTGCATGTATCTGTCTGCTCAGTTACTATTACTGCACCAGAGATTAGGTGAGCTAGTGGGTTTAAACTTCAAGCTCAGGTAAACTGGTACATCCAGTTCACCAGAATTCTTATTTGCTTGAGCTGGAGCAGCCAGCAGGTGGCTGACACTAGAAACGAGTAACCTAACCCATGTATGAATGCAGACCTAAACAATGTGGAGCCTAAATGAAGATCTGTCTTTAGTGGAAGCAATAGCCCCTCTTCACCATAAAAAAAAAAACACCAAACCCCCCAAAAAACCCAAAATGCATTATCTAGGAGTAGATCTATGTGAGGTTTCTAAGAGATACCCCCATGCCAGTAAGACCTCACTGTATACAGAACTGACATTTTCACTCTGGGTGAGGGCAGCATCTATGAAAAGTTCCTGTAAGTGCTCCTTGAGAAAGCAGCCACATGTGGAATAAGGAACACACTTCTGTGCTGACCAAAAGAGAATTCATGTATCTCTGGCTTTAATGATTATTATAAGGTGCTACTTCCTCCAGTATGCTTCCAGATGAAGGTTGCTGAAGAAATTCCATCCTAAACAATTTTCTAGTTAACTATGGCTTGTGTCACTGTTGTGGAGGTGTACTTTTGGGGTACCTTTTTGAACTAGTGCAGAACTGAATGTTTGAGGAATTCTCATTCCTTTTTAAGTATACAGACTTGGTGCTTTCACAGTATGAGGATACAGTTCTTACAGTATAGACCATATTAAACTTTGAAGTAACAGATGACTGATTACTTTTGCAGTTAAAGAAAACCGTAGTTAATGCCCTCTTTTCCCCTGCCTACAGGGACCAGGCACTCAGGAGAGGGTGTTGATTGAGATCCTCTGCACAAGGACAAACCAGGAAATACGAGAAATAGTGAACTGCTATAAATCAGAATTTGGACGGGACATTGAACAAGACATCAGAGCAGACACTTCAGGACACTTTGAACGATTACTTGTATCTATGTGCCAAGTGAGTTTGCCCTTTTTTTTTTTTTTTGGTAGAGATAATGTACAGACTGACTTCAGTGCATGCAGTCATAACAGGCCCACAAATAGCCCACGTATGCTTGGTAAGAGGAGCAAGGTCTTGAAAAAAGTCTGCTCTGTGCCATCAACTTATTCCCTAATGACAAGATGTGACACTTGCTTGTAGATATTTGCTATGTACAAATCTGTGATGAATTGTGTGACCTAATATAGCACCCTATGTTAATTTCAGAGAACTTAAGTCTAAATATGTTGTTGTGCAGATCCAGTCAAGTGTTAATGTAAAGCAGTGCTCCAGGCTCCTGTTAAAGTAAAATGCTTTTGTATCTTTTGCATACTTCACCTAAATAGTTGTGTGAATGACACAATAACCATGATGGTATATAGAACGCCTCTGAGAATCCCTATGAACAAGAGGTACCATAGGGCAAAATATACCTCCCAAGTTACATTACTGCCTGCTTTCTCTTCCCATCACTGGAATTAGGGAGGTGCTACTTAATGAGCTCAGGTGAACAGTGGAGCCTGCTTATCCTGTATCATTTACTAGAGCTCTTTCTCTGTTGAAGAACAGTAACTTGCAGTTATCTGTGTTTGGGAAGAAATAGGTACTAATGACACTTCCTCCATTTCTCTGATCAATCTGCCTATTTGCTGTTAGAAGTTCTATGACACTTCATTATCTTATTTGCCTCTGCCTTTGTGAGAGCTCTGCTATGCCCTTAGGCATCTGGATTAAAAAGCCAATGTCCACAAGAAAGCAACCCTTGACAAGCTCATGCTGCTGTTCTTTATTTTGATAAATCCAGTAGTTTACAGTAAGTGACAATCACATAATTTAAATATTATATTAACCACTATACAACAGTATTTGAAAGCATGTATTCAGCCTACTCAGAGTATTTAGCAATATTCATCCATGCACTGGGAAGCAAGGAAAAAAAAGGAAATCAAAGCACACAAACTGTCATATAAGCCCTACTGACATACTATAATGAAAGTGTTTTCTAGAGACATTCTTACTTGAAATTGGCAAACCCTAAATAAATTAGAAGACCTGAGATATTTCAGGTGTGCATATTCAGTAAAATAATTTGTTGGTTCATTTGTGAAGATTCTTTGCAACTTGAAGCCTAGAAACAGACAAATGAAGAGAAAGTTTACATTAAGTAAACCAGAGAACTAAGTACAGTACTTGATTAGAACTTAGTAAGATGGTGTGGAGAGGTGAAATCGGCTGAGTCAGTGTATCTACAGTTTAAAGCATGCCCTAAATGTAGGGTTCTGGGCCACTTTTGTATTTTTTGCCTATAAGAAATACTAATCCAAAGAGCAGTTGTAAAGCTACGAGGTGTATTGCAAACTGTAATGCTCTTTCTGCTTAAAACTTTAGAGGACACATCCTTGGGGTTTACACTGCAAGCAGTTAAAGTACGGCCTTCTCTCAATGTCATTTCTCTCAAATGTCATTTGACATCTGTTCTTTGCTTTTAGGGTAATCGGGATGAGAATCAAACTGTGGATTACCAGAAGGCTCAAGAAGATGCTCAGCGTCTGTACCAAGCAGGTGAAGGCAAACTTGGGACTGATGAGTCTTGCTTTAACATGGTTCTGGCAAGCAGAAGTTTTCCCCAACTGAAAGCAACAGTTGAAGCATACTCCAGGGTAGGAATTCTCCTCTTACTTCAATGAGCTTGGTCAGTGTATTTTAAAATTAAGGGTCCAGTTGTTACTGCATCTCATTATTCACATGTTCATCTCATTTGTTTGTAGATTGCTAATCGTGATTTATTAAGCAGCATTGACCGAGAATTCTCTGGAAACGTGGAACGTGGTTTGAAGACTGTTTGTAAGTGCTATGTTTTTCCCTCCCCTAGTTCTTTAGGAATCAGGCCTTGTAAATGTAATTGAAGGAGAATCCAATTCAGCACTGGCCATATGGCAGATAAGCTCACAACCTGACACTGCTAGCACAGAAGTTAACTTCAGTTATTCACTTCACACTTAACTGGAGAAAATAAGCATCCACCATGAAAAAGTCAGTTAAAAAGAAAAGGCCATAGAGCTGTATGGGAAAAACTCAACTCTTAAGAATCATATCACAGGGTAAAGGCTCATCTCTGGGTGAATAATCTATCTGAAACCAGTTCCATTCTCTTAACTATTTGAATGAGCACTTTTTATAGTTGTACTTTCACTAGTGAGATTCTAGCAATGGAACATGAGTAAAATGCCTTGTATCCTACAACCAGCTATTGAAGGAGAACTGTTCTTAAATTACCTATCTGAGAAGTAAGCTTTGAAAGCAATTCCAGAGACGTTAACTGTTAATAACCGTAACTCCTCTTGTGAAGGAATGCCTCATCTGGTCATATGAAACTAAACTCTGTTCTATAAAACAGATCTTTTAATTCACAGTAACCAGATCTTCACCGATACCTATCTCTAGCTGCCTACAGCAGAAGTCCTGAATCAATCCTGCCCTCACAGGATCACTACACAATGCACAGTACTAGAACTAATCTTACCCCTATCCTTTATTACAGTGCAATGTGCTTTAAATCGCCCAGCCTTTTTTGCAGAAAGACTTTATTACGCTATGAAAGGAGCTGGCACAGATGATTCTACCCTCATCAGAATTATAGTCACTCGCAGTGAGGTAAGAAACTTTCTCCTCTGTAAATGTTGCATGAGGTGGAAAGCTATCTATCTAACCAGCTTTTAATCACAAAATGGATTGAGTTGGAAGGGACCTCCAGGCCATGGCCAGGGACACCTTCCATGGGAAGGCAGAAGACTTTTCATTTAGTCCTTTTTTCATAACTGTCAAAGTCATGCATTGAAGTGAAGCTTTTGTGGAGATTAAGATTTACATGATCTTGCCTGTTTTAAAGCTACATTTCTTCTATTAACTGCTTTTAGTGCAGGTAACAGCTGTTAAGAGTTAGGATATTTAACAAAGAAAGGATAGACTCTGCTTTGGGAGCTGCCCCTGTCTTTAGAGGGACTAGCTGACTTTTAAGACATGCAGTTTATTAATTAGCATATTGAACCCTTGGCATGTGTTCTGTAGTCCATAAGGGCAGAGGTGCAGGGTGGCTGTCAAGGAGATCAAATCACGCACGGTGTTTGAGATCTGTGATTCTGTTTTTTTCCTTTGCACAGATTGACCTTGTGCAAATTAAACAGATGTTCACACAAATGTATCAGAAGACTTTGGCTACAATGATATCAAATGATACAAGTGGCGATTACCGGCGCTTGCTGCTGTCAATTGTCGGGCAGTAGACGATAATTTGTTTTTTGTTTGTTTTAAAAAAGATAACTGGAGGATATGTAACATGCTTTATGCAGACATGACTATCCCTGCGTGTAGGAGAATAACTTTAAACTTTGTATAATCAAATATACCTTCTTGATGATTCAATAAGCTTGTTGCACTTAAAATTGCCTTAATTTACAACACATAATATTCTTTACTGTATAATAAAATATATATCTTGTCTGTTAGTGTAAGCCTTGGTCTTTTTGACACAGACAAAACAACCTCCTCTGCCAAACTCCTGTATGAGTAAAGTGTTTGTCTCAGACACACTTTCAGCACTCAGCAACTTTCTTGAAATACCTAGAAACTCCACTGCTGAGCTAACTGTGGATGACAAAAAAAAAAGCCTCAAGCTGTGATGTAAAGCATTTTAATACCCCCTCCCCCCATTTTGTGTCTTACCATCATAATGTGGAAAAACATGCAAGTGCTCAGTTTGTCACACTGACAGTTTAAGGATGTTGGCAGAATCTGACTGCACTCTCCTATTTAATCTCTTTAATTAATTACCATTAGTGATGAGCTACCACTCTGCTTAAGGCAGCAAAAGAAACGAGAAATCATTTTGTATCTAATTTCAAAGTATCTCTCTGTAAAGGCATGGGTTATAGAGCAAATGACTGAGCAATGATAAAAGCCAGTATCTAAATGCTAATGCTACAGAACATTGTGTAAATCCCAACTGAAAGCAGCTGTGACCTACACAATAGAAATGGCCATGTGGATGTTTTTAAAGGACTGAAAGAGAACAACTCAGAACAGCACATCTGGGTTTTCAGAAAGCCACACAAAGTTTTTTCCCGAATCATAAATGTAATAGAAGCTTCAAGAGTTCAGCCACTGGCAATGTGTTTTCAAACATCTCTAAGCAATACTTTAGCAAGTAACAATTGTATTATAGGACACCCTCACACACCCAACTACCCTCTCTTCCTGTTGCTCCTCAAACAAAAGTAGCCAGGGTTGATAAGAGTCAATTCTAATATGACAGATCTTTCACTCTTACGCAGCATGTGCGTGAAGTGTTTTGCAAACCAGTAATAGATAACAAGTTTACAAAAAAAAATTATTTCACTTACAAGAATGTTCTGCAACCTAAATCTGACTTTCATCGAATCAGTCATCAGCAGGTTTGCAGATGACACCAAGCTGGGGGCTGATGTGCCTGGGATGGAGGGCAGAAGGGCTCTGCAGCGGGACCTTGACCGTCTGGACAGATGGGCAGAGTCCAAGGGGATGGCATTCAGTAAGTCCAAGTGCTGGGTGCTGCACTTTGGCCACAACAATCCCATGCAGAGATACAGCCTGGGGTTGGAGTGGCTGGAGAGCAGCCAAACAGAAAGGGATCTGGGGGTGCTGATTGATACCCGCCTGAACATGAGCCAGCAGTGTGCCCAGGTGGCCAAGAGAGCCAATGGCATCCTGGCCTGCATCAGGAATGGTGTGGTCAGCAGGAGCAGGGAGGTCATTCTGCCCCTGTACTCTGCACTGNAATGGGCTGTCCAGGGAGGTGGCAGAGTCTCCGTCCCTGGACCTGTTCAAGGCAAGATTGGACATGGCACTTGGTGCCATGGCCTAGCCTTGAGCTCTGTGGTAACGGGTTGGACTTGACGATCTATGAGGTCTCTTCCAACCTTGGTAATACTGTGATACTGTGAAAACATTTTCTGACATTGAATTCAGAAATACAGATCATCTTAAAGTCACTGGTTCAAGTTAGAACAAAGGCAAACAGCAGGCAGATGACCCTCAGAGGAGACTGTTAAAGATGTTCCACTCTGCAGTACTTTGATCATCTTTGGTGCAAACTTTCTCACAACTGAAGCAGCTTAGCATTTAGTAAGTAAGGCTTACTAGTTCATCTGCACCTTTCCCTGTGACTAAAATAGCCCCACCACTTCACTTGTCATTCAAAGCAGAATGTTTATGAAGTCTGGTTTGCACATCTTACCACTATGAAAATGACCAGATGAAGAGTTCTGTGTCCTAATGCTATTCACCCAGTTTACAGCAGAAAGTTCCATTCATTATGTGCTGGTAACAAAGAGCTGTTAAATGGGTAATGAGACCTGAATAGTTGATAATGAAATTGTAGCAAAAAGGAGGCAACAAAGAATGTATGCTATCTGTCCTGCCTCTGAAAAGGCCTAATTTGTACATGTACCTTAATGACCTTTCAAGATTAAATGTTGAAAAAGAGAAAGCTGTTTATGAGACTCTCTCAAAAAGTGTTCACACTAAACCCAGAAGATGCCTACTTTTTTTTCTAAGAAGAGAAATAGTCCTGGTCCCAACCATTTGTCTTTATACTAAAGAGGCCAGTCATCTTCACAATTCAACAGATACAATTTTTCCATTTCACATCTGGAATTTAACAAGCTTTGAAAGAAGACGGTTGTTTAGCATTATAAATAATCTTGGGTGATGCAGCTGCGTGTTTGCCATTACACTAATTATAGGTAGGCTCTGTAAACTACACGTCTTCCCTGATTGGCTCACCAGACAGCAGCAAGTTTCTTGACAGCACAAGTTCCTGCTTTAAAGTAAGACCCCACAAACTTTCATCCAGCACATTTTTGTATTTTTGCTTCTCAGTTTCACTAAAATACATTTACACTTCTCAGACAGTCAGAAGCACCAGCCCACTTCTGAGTACTCCTCCTCCCTGCTGGTGCCCTACACATTAACAGCACCACAGCTGATGGTGTCATCCAGCAATCGGGGCCCATTCCTCGGGACCCACGTGGTATCCACTGAGCTCAGTGCAGGGCACGGGCACTGACTGCCTCAACTCAAGGAACCAGCCACGCCTCCCACAGTTTCTGCTACTTGTTTCTTTTGGCCTGCAGCTATTTCCAAGCTCTCTCCCCTCCCTACACATGAACAGACTAAGGAGACACTGGTTCCCCTCCCGCTCTTTAAAACGCTGAAAGCATAAAATGAGTAATACAAACTACTTACAGTTTCCTAGGAGGGAGGATGTAATTTCTTCTTCCAAACAACACAAGAATTAGAGACAGCCCCAGACTCCACCTTTCAGAAACAGGGTAGCAAAAAATGAGTACCTACTTTCCAAATAAAACCCACAGACCGTAATCCTGTTATGTAACTGTTTTGCCTAAGGGGCGACAGGAGACACACAGCATGACAATCAGGTCAACTGCTCGAGTTTTCCATTACTGCAGATCTGCCTTCATATGTAGTGAAAACTACTACAGACAACGGATGCTGCAGGGCAATCCTCAAGGAAGCTAAACAGAGATCACATTGGGCTCCTCAAGGATGTAAGAACTGCAGCTCGGCACTAACTGCCATAGTATCATAAACGATTCTCTCCAGTTACAATGAAGTCTTTCCAGACAAACACGTAATCTGTTTTTTCTCCACATACACAATTTCAGCTAGTCAAGAATACTAATCACAACTACGACCCAAGTACCAAATCATTAACAATATCATCTTCTGAGCTTGTAATGTTCATCACATAAAGCTTCAGTTATACTTCCTAACACAAGCTCTGTTATGACATCACAGGCAGACCACACAGCTTTCAAGTATGAGAGTGCTTCAAAAAAACATAACCCAAACTCACCATTTTTAACTTACTCTTCTGCACTCAAACTTTGAGAAGCGTTCCCAATTAGAATGCATCTGCAATAAAGTAAAACCAAACATTAACTCCATTAGCAACAGCATGTTGCTATTTTTCTTTTAGCTTGTCATCCTGTTCATCAGCTTGTCTTTAAAGACACAAGACTAAATCATCTATCTGTACTCACTGCCAAACAGTCCTCCCCCTCTGCCAAGAAAGCAGCCCTGACACACTTCACTGATCTTGACTGTTTAGTTTAACACACAAAATGCTATTAACAGCCTTTCTAGAATCAACTAATTCTGCTCATACAAGCCCATACAAACTAACAATGGATGTCCAGTTTAGCAGAATGAAAATATATGTGTTCTATTTAAGAGAGAACTCAAGGGGAGGACAAAAAGACTTAAATAGCATTTAAGTTCCACTAGTTTTCTACAAAATAAATCTGATCTTTTAGGTTATTTTTGTAGTACCATAAATTTCTAAGAACAATTTTTAAGGTCAGATTAGATCTAGGTATGCCAAATAAAACCAATGCACAATCATAGGAGCCACAGCCCATGCACAAAATTTATTGTGTGCTACTGTTCTTGAATAGTTCAGAACATGCAAAAAAATTTCCAACGTGGGGGTATGTACAGAGTGTATTATGTGGCAATAAAACCTCCCAAAACCAACCAACCAAAAAAAATCCCCACAACCACAACCCCCCCCCAAAAAAACTCAACACCACAAACAAACCAATGAAAAACCACCAACCAACCACAAAAAAACCAAACCAAACCAAACCAAACCAAACCAAACCAAAAAAACCCTACACCCAAAACAAAGGGAGATGAACTTTAGTGACAGAAGTTTCAAATTGTGTTCCAGGGGATGAGAAGGACATGTAGCAAATGTCAAAATATATAACAAAGTACAGTGGCAATCAGTCCAGTCCATTATTTGTGAACAAATTAGCACAGGGCTTCAATTTTTATTTTAACCAAGCAGTCCTGTAGATACCAAAGTACATGCAGTCTTGAGTTTACACTTTCACTAATGTCTTAGCAGTTGTACAGAGCAATTGCTTGCGTGCCGCTTTGCCTAAACAAAAAGTACGCCTGATACACTTTTCAGTTTCCTTTGCAGTTTTAAAAATAATAAAAAGCTGGCCAGCTATGCAGCCCAGTGATTATTAGCTAGTTATGCAACCGTAATACAATAAACTAAAAGTACCCATAACATCCAGGTAACCTATAGATGTACATCATAGGTCTATATTTTAAATACCTGCAAAATGAAAACACATGCATACACAAAATACAATGCCAAGCTTTACAGACTTGATATGATCAAAATTTACTTAAACAATATACAAAGTTCAATTAAAAGTACCTTAAAATTAACATTTCCATATTTTTCTTACTTTCAAAATTAGTATATATATTTATTTTTTTTAATTCAAGGTGAAGAAGAGTCTTGAAAAAGCTGGGCAGAAAATTTTCTAAATTAAATATTTTTTTTCCTTTTTTTTTTGCTTTTTAAAATCTGTGTTCAAGTAATAAACATTCCTACATAGAAATCTTCTTATAAGCTGTAACTAAAAAATACAGTGAATACAATAGAATTAGCAACATCTAAGGAGTAAACCTGAGGTCAGCATTTTATAGAATGAACAACTGAGATAGGATTTTTTGGCATTTTTTTCTGCCTATTTAAAATACAGTTTTTGCAGCCTCAGATATTTAAGACCATTCTAATCTATCATTTTAAAGACATTTCATGAAACTGATGTCCATTAATAAATAGTTCTTAGGGTTGTATTTGAAAATCTGATTTTAAAAAACAACAAACAAACAAACAAACTACCTCTACTGAAAGAAAAATCCCATTTGTAAACTTAAAAGTGTTGACAACGATTAGCGTAATGCTAGCCTAGATGTGCTTTAGGGGTAACAACCCAATTCTTTCCCCAGATCTCTTCTGAAGCTTCTGCAGTCAGTCATGGAATATTCATGTAAGTGAGGCACGGTCCCAGGAGGGCTGGTCACCATGTAAAGAGAGAGGCTGTTGTCTCAAAAGCATCATGGTCTTTCTTCAGTGGGATCCACCTCATTAGGTAGTCACTTCAAGTGATCCCCCTGGCTATTTCATCTGTTGTCACATCAAAAACCAGTAATCTAGGAATTCTCAGGCAAGACACGAGTGAGTAAACTGGAAGCTGACGTGGTCACTGTGCATTGTTGTTGCCAGTTCCATTGTTTCCATTGGCATTTGTTGTGTTTATAGTATTAATACCATCTTGCTGAAGAGCATCTTTTCTTGGTGGCATTCTCTCATTGATCCTATCCAAACCTTTTGCTTCTTCAAAACTGCAGATTTTATGTTGCGGAGAGAATCCTCGTATTGCTTAACAAAATGCAAATTCGATATGTCAGTAATGGAAAAATAAGTTGAAAGCATTTATTTTTTCTAACAAATGATGTTTAAAAACAGGTAAGAAATCAGCCAACGAAACATGGCTGTGCATCTGCATTAGTAAAAGCTTCTCTAACCTGCTTTCCTGAAACATTCAACAGCAATCATGATTTCAGCTTCTAATAAAAAGAATAAATTACAGCAAATATTCTGCAAGTAGAATTCAAGGGGTTTAAACCTACTTGATTGCTTCTGTGTGTGCCCAGCTATCAACTGCTTTGCTGCCCAGGGCATCACGCTTATATCTTAACATCCCCCTTCTCTTTGGTGGAACGTCAGCAAGATTGAAGCAGCGCAGTAAGTGCAGTGGAGGCAAAGCAGCAAAGGGCTACAGAAGTCATCATACATTTACATCCTGCATAAGCATTGACGTCCTGATCCCACAGTTTTCATGCAGGCAAAACTGCAGGATGTGGTTCATGTTCCGTGCTAGTCACGTGCATGATGGAAATGAACACAACCACAATCACTAAGTTAGCACTGTGGTTAAACAATGGTGTCATTTAAATACAGGTGTATTTAAAATAAGCACAGAAAAAAGGTATTGTTTTGCTACAGATTATTTTAATGAATGAGGTCTGTAGGTGAATTTACACCTGAAAATGATTGACCACATAATACTGAAGTCTTTGGGATGAAATAATTATTTGGAGATTTAAGTACAGCTTTCCACTCACAACAACGGGACCTCTTCCACGTGTGTGTGAGAACGGAATATGGCACTTGTTTATATTTTTGGAGATCTGACTTCCTTAATTAAAAAACAAAGAGTACAGTCATTAAATGATGGTTTGCGCCCCAAACTGAAACATCCCAGAAGTAGCTATCTCAACTGCTATGCTGTTTGTCATTCACTTCATTGAGTACTAAGTAAGAGGAAATTAAAGTTTCTCTGAAAAGGTAACAATCAGAAGTTGAATACTCTCACCATCTAATAATTTTATGGCATTTTGCCCAATACCATTAAGAATGGATATATATACACAACTTATTTCAACAGAAGCACTGATAATCAAAGGAATTTAATATGCCTCATACTGGCAGGCTGTATATACTGGAAACAAATTTGGTCAACAAATTATATTAAAAATCTATAGAAAAAACCCATTGCATTCATACTTCTTGCACTACCAACTAGATGCGTTACTGCAAATGTTAAAAATATATATTCAAAGTTGTTAAAATAGATTTTATGAAAAAAGGCATGCATAATCAACCCTCCTTCCACACAGAACCACCCCCCACAATCAAACAAAACCTTACAGTTGAATGTAGAAAAACACCAAACCACTAAACACTACCATTTTAAAAGACACTAAGACAACACTACATACTACAACATGCTACTGTGCAAAACCTACTGCATATTTTGTAAAAATGAATAAAAAGAGACCAAAAAAAACCCCAAGATTTTCCCTAAAATATTAAAGATAATCATCATCCTAAAGCCAGAAATGAATGTTACATGTAAAAGGAATGAATCAATGCAGTTGATTCATCTCTGCTTGTGCAAGTTGAAAGTAAAACACACCCACACAGAGTACTTTTGAATTCCCTCCCAGACACCACAGATCTCTGCCAACGGCAAAGACTCTGATCATACCTTTTTCAGCCTCAATTGCCTCTACAGTGGCTGTACAGAAGTGAGCAGATGCATGCAAAATGAATGAGAAAGATGAAGAGTGTAATATCGCATAGCAGAAAAGGCAATGATCATTTTAATATAGTATGCTACGCCAGATTAGATTACAATTAGGTAAAATTATAATTAAGGTTGAGGGGAGATGAGGAGTGTTATTAATCTAGAGTGAAACTTCTCCTATCTTTAATCTTACACAATTTAACAACTAAATGTATATCAAAGTAACACTAATTATCTGTTGTTGTTAACTAAACGCTTCCATATGCTTTTTGAGTTTTGTGGTTGTTTTGGTATTTTTTTAAGAGTGCAACAAAAAGTTTCAACTGATGTTAAAGTTGTGCTATGGTTTCAAAAAGATACTAAGAAAATATATGAGAGTACTATTTCTGAAGCTTAAAATGCATTAGTGGGCTTCATTAAATTATCAGGAAGGATGCCATAAAAATAATGCTCACAGTGTTGTAATAATAAGGATTTATTTTTCCCTTTATGTTTAGCTCCCTGAAGTTTAGCTAGTACTTCATTTTTTCTCTGTATTTGAAGCTAAAATGGGTATCTCTGAGAACTGGACTTTGAAATTCAAAACAGAAGACAATCTAGCAAGTCATATTTATAAGGGTTTGTAAATTTTTCAGTTAAATCAACCAAAAAAAGAATCTACAGCAGGAAGAAGTCTGGGTTTAACACGGTCTTGGTAGGTGAAATAATGTGAGTATGAAAAAAAATCTAGCTTATCAGCTCTTTGTTGAGTTATATAACCATGACACCTGCTGTGACTTCTTAGGTAAGACCTTTCTCAATTTATTTTAGCTCTAGAAGTGAAAGTTTAAACATAACGTTATCAGGATATCAAAATAATTTTATATTAGGGCAGAGTTGCTAAAAAAACCACTTTGTAACTGACCTAAACTATAGCTAAGTTTCAAAAATGGTAACAATTTTATACCACCCCTACTACATGCCATGCTTCTAATACCATCACTTCCAGACTCCTAACAAAAAATAGCATACACAGTGGTAAACCTGCTTGTGTAGTGCTTGCTATTTTTTGTTAATAAAAAACATAAGACTATTCAAGCAAATGTTGGGGAAACTAGACGTATAGGAAAAGATGCCATTACATCAGGACAGAATTCTTTGAATTCAGTTTATTACTTCTCACTTCCTATCCAGGAGAAAGCAGACACATTTAAACTGCCCACACTATATTGTTATGTATCAATTGCCTACACTATGCCTTAACGTCACAGTTGCATAAAATGATGATCTCCACTGAAATACTCTTAAAAAATATTCAGATACTTGCATTAAGTGATATTACAATAATGTGACACTTTAAAGGGTGATGCAGCATTTTCACTTTTACATACTGCACATTGCAGGCTCCTGTATTAAATTTACAGAGACAAGGGAGTCTCAGAAATAAATCAAAAAGTCACCTGAATGGATGATCGTTTATGTTAAGGGAAAGAAACTTTCTCAAATTGTAAAAATAAATTAGTTTAAGTATTATTTTAGAAAGTCACCAAATACATACTTTCATACTATAAAAAATTCACCGTACAAATATAAAACCACTTTTCCACCACTTCCTGTTACCTGTGAAGTCCTTGTTTTCAATCTTTTCCTGAAAAGATCATGAATACTGATTTATCTCTGCAAATTATGCAGCTCAGTCATATAAATAAATTTCAACGTTTACTCCTACTTCATTCTACTTATAGAACTATTCCAGAAAGACCTTGGAATATACATCACAATTAAGAATAGGTAATTTTCAACTTGACATAAAAGAACAAACTGACTGGAAAATATAAGCAGATGGAAAAAAAAAACCCACCAAACTGTGAAGACTTAATTTGGAAAACAATTTTGTTGGATTCTCGTTTGCATCTAAATTAAAAGTATATTCTTTGTAAACTCTGAATTAAACTCCAAATTAATACTGTATCATACTAACAGGTAATCCTGAAAATTTTGCTCAGCAAATTCTCAACTTGAGAGCAAGTTTTAAGCAACAAATTTCAATGGCATTACCATCTCCAATTCTAGCTCTCCCTCTGCTTTATATAGGGGAGAAGGCATGGAATTTTTGCCAGCTTTCAACATAAAAAGTATCTTACTGCCCCTCTTAACTAAAGCAAGAATTGCAGTGGAAGACAGAACCATTTGGGTAGTTTAACTGTTTTACATGGAAGTACTTAATTTTTTTTAATTTAGGCTTGTGTTTAGTATTGCTTTGGATGTTTACTTTCTTCCTTTTAAACCGATGTTGACTCAATTTGGACATAATTTTGTTGGATTCAGTTCACAGCATCACTAGGAAGTGATGCTTCAAAGAAAAGTATTTATTATGGTTTTTAGTATTTCAACTGCTATAATGCAAGCAACATAAATAATAAAAATAGTAACTAAAAAATAAAATAAACTAGAAACATACAAAGGCTACAATTTCCCAAGGTCTGTTTTCACCCTAGTACATTGAAGCTAAAAATAACCCATGATTTCGCCCTCAAAAAAATTGTCCATATATTCCTGGAAAAACAAAAATACTGACTTCTTCCATAGGATGTATTTTTGTACTTTTTCCCCAAACTGTCTTTCTTAACTGACTTGTCTTTGTTAAACTGTTCAACTACAGTGAGAATTTGTATTTCACCCTCAGACTGCTCCAGTTTACAGTAAGAACCTTGTGCAAGCCTAAGGGAGTTGTATGAAACTAATCTGTTTGAGTGTCCAGCTCTTCGCTGTCAGTGCCAGCAAGGTCCACTCCTCTGAGAGTGACCAATACCTCACAAGAGATAGCTGGTGGGTGGGGCACAGCAATTCCTGGAACAGCAGTGATATTTGTCAAAATACAGTATAAAATATAGTACTGATATTATCAGTTATAATAGGCATATATGCAAAAATTGCATCTGTATCACTTTAAAGGTGACTCACATACATACATATATATATATACACACACACATACATGCATATGCATATATATATATTTGCCCTGATGAAAAATTCAGCCCAGCTCTAGAGAGAAATGCAGATATACACTCCAATTTTTTACAGATTTAGTAGTAACCAGCATGACTAGACCTTTTCCTCAAATTGCCATTGTAAAACAAATACTCATAAGACTGAAATGTGGAAAACCCATGATGTAACTGGTTAGTTTTGTGCATTTTCAAGCAAGCAAAATGATACAATAAAAAAATATCTAAAGCTAATATAATGTTCTTTTATTTTCTCAAACCTAGACTAATTTGTATTATTGGTAGTATACATATCAATATAGCTATAACATACTTGAAAATGTAGTTAAATATTTGTAGTAAGAAATTGTACTGTACTATCCAGCACTGCCTTTTTGCCTAGAATGTAATTTCACTGATAGTATAACGGTTTAGAAAAGCATCATTTAGGTTTTGTTGTATTTTCTGTTTACTTCTAGCTTTGCAATTAGGTATAGTAATTTGAAAAATGTTATTTGAGACTGAAGCTAAAAAATTCCTTTCAGCAAAAAGAAGATAATGAAATTTAAGGAGAACTAACAGTTGGTATGAGTTACTTTGAGCAGTCAATATGAATAAACCAAGTAAGGTATATTAAGGTAGTGCATCAAAGAATATTGCCATCGAAAGTTCTAGTCATAAAAAACCTCCACACCCACAAAAATCCAACATGCATTTTGCATACTTTCCAAAAGTCCCACATTTTCAGAAATGGAAGAAAGTCATATGTTTTTACGTTAAAAACATTTTCTAGTCAGTTTGATCCTCTCCAGTATTTGTAATGCAATATGGATAAAAATTTGTTAAATGAGAGTGAGAGGGATGCAGACTAATTTTTTAAAAATCATAATTATCTTATTAAACAATGAAAATTAAAATTAGAACATATGCTTTTGGAATAGTTGGATGGATTAGAAACACACACCATTTCTTGTTACAGACATTCACAAAACAATCACATACACACACTGGACATATAAACTTACTTGCAGACATTATATGTCCACTGAAAAATGACTTAAGATGTGACATTCATGTGTCAGAGCTATTAAAAACCAGCTTTGATAGTTTAATAGAAAATGTAGTGAAAGGCTTGAAAAATACTACACAGAAAATTTAAGTAAATAAGCAGCCTAAAATCACAAAATGAGAAAAGCAGCTACTCTTGTAAAACAGATTGTGTATATCACAATCTTAAAGTAGTTATATAATTCAACTGTCCCATACAACAGTTTTATACTTTCTAGTAAAGCCTAAAGATGGCCAAAAAATGTCTTTGAACAATTTATTTTAAGAGTGCTGCTGAAACAAAGTCCAGTTTCAGGCTGGTGTGCTTTAGTTATCTGCCATTGTGAACAGAAATCTGGACTTCATTCTTTTAATGCATTTGATACAATCTAATAGCTTTGTCCCTAGACCTGGTGAATAATTTATGGGCCTTCTGAAAAATATGATCCAATGATTCAACAAACTAAAAAAAGAAAGAAGAAAAAACCTTTTACGAAATATTCAACGAGCCAGATTACAGGTATATTTTGTAGAGTTCTTTTTATTTCCATGCAAAAAAAAAAAAAAAAAGCACACTTAGTAACACCCTTTTATTTTGATTTATTTACAGTTTTTAAATCCAATCCCATTATTCTCAGCTGATTTTGTAACAATTACTGAATATTTTCCAAATACATTATTGTTCAAAATGCACA
The DNA here is from genome assembly GCA_013400475.1 of Tricholaema leucomelas. Classification (NCBI taxonomy): domain Eukaryota; kingdom Metazoa; phylum Chordata; class Aves; order Piciformes; family Lybiidae; genus Tricholaema lacrymosa; species Tricholaema leucomelas. The sequence continues at coordinate 42,697 of WAAF01019252.1, forward strand.
GACAATGTGCAGCAGCAAATGTGGCAAACCTCAAAAACAAGGTGCCACAACATTGCTTCTACATCAAGAGAGAGACAAGCGTCTGGGATAGTGGTTTAATTTTAACACTTATACAGACATACATCTATACCTAGAGAGAGACAGACAGATCTAAGAAAGCAGCTACATCTGCAGAGGAAGGAAACAGCATGTTACAAGGACAATTCAGGGAGGTCAATTATACATAGAACATTTGACAAACAACATAGAAAACAAACTTTGGCATTAATTACCAGGGTACAAAACACAGCATGTTTCAGTCTATCAATGGAGTGTAATATGGAACTCTGCAGCCTGTAGCTGTTTGCTCATATTAATAACCACAAGTATTTGACACTGTCAATGAAAATACTAACACATCTATAATAAAAGCACTTTAATGGAAAGCAGACAAGTAATGATGCAAAATTACACTGCCATTTTTGTATCTGAAATGATTGATGCCTCAATACCAGATCTATAAGGTTACCCCATTTCAGGCATCTGCGCCACCTGAAAAACTGTAAACCAAGGAAGCTCAAAGTCTGAGGAACGTGGCCTGACACCGCTGATTTGCCTTTTGTTTTATACCCTGGTTAAGTATCCATTTCACATTGCCTGATTAACACATAACACTATGCTTGTATCAGCCGCTAAGACAAGAACTGAAAAGCATAAGAAATTCCCTGCATGCATTATGTGTAGTGTTAGCAAAAGAGTGAGATGTGCCCCAGTCCATCTGAGGCACAGCAAGTTGCATAACATCATTACCACTTTGCAGGGTCTGTCGTCCTCCAGCCAACACTCCACTAGGTAACATTCCAGTGGGAGTCAAACCCTTGAGTGTCAGCACACTTTCGCTCTCCTCCCTGGTGTGAAAAACAAAAACCAAACAGTAGCAAAACCTTCAATATTCACTCCTAATAATTTGTAGCAAAGTAAAATAAGAGATGGCGAGGGGGAGAGCCTATTTCTGCTGTGCTTTATGCACTGTCAAAACTTAATAAATTTGAATTCAAACAACTAGAAAGGGGGAAATATTTCTATTTCATGTCAGTTTTCCCTTTGCCTAGGAGTAATAAATGCTGATGACTTCTGAACCAAATTCTGAGCAACTATTCCCAGGCTCATAAACTTTGAAATTAGCACTGATGCCTCATGAGGTACTGAACATATCTCACTGCTATGAAACAAGCCATAACTCTGTTCAAAGGATCTATGTTTCAGGAAGTAGCTATTTGAACAGTTCTGGTCTGTGGAAAACTGTACATTTTGGGCAAATGTGATCATGAAATCTCTAGATATAGACAGGTACAACAAATTGGTACTTTTTAAAAGCTGAAAATAATAAAAAGAACCCCAACCCCTGAAATAAAAAAGCCTTGTCAAATTTCTGATAGGCCATAAATTTTCTAGAACAGTCCTGTCCTCCTCCATTACATCCATTATCTCAACCTCTCTATTTTGTTATTCACAGAATCACAGGATCAGTCAGGGTTGGAAGGGACCACAAGGATCATCTAGTTCCAGCCCCACTGCCATGCGCAGGGACACCCTACCCTAGATCAGGCTGGCAAAAGTCTCATCCAACCTGGCCTTAAACACCTCCAGGGATGGGGCCTCAACCGCTTCCCTGGGCAACCCATTCCAGGGTCTCACCACTCTCATGATGAAGATGATCCTCCTCACGTCCAGTCTGAATCTCCCCACTTCCAGCTTTGCTCATTTTCCCGAATCCTGTCACTACCTGATATCCTAAAAAGTCCCTCCCCAGCTGTTTTGTAAGCCCCCTTCAGATACCGAAAGGCCACAAGAAGGTCACCTCAGAGCCTCCTCTTCTCCAGACTGAACAGCCCCAACTCTTTCAGTCTGTCCTCATAGCAGAGGTGCTCCAGCCCTCTGATCATCCCCGTGGCCCTTCTCTGGACATGCTTCAGCATGTTCACATCCTTCTTGTAATGGGGGCTCCAGAACTGGATGCAGTACTTCAAGTGGGGTCTCACCAGAGTGGAGTAGAGGGGGAGAATCACCTCCCTCGATTCTGTTTTCAACACTCAGTTATGGCCAGATAAAGAACTTTGTAAACTAAAGATCACATTCTCCAATTTCTTGAAACATCTTCTTTAATCAAAAATACCAACATCATTCAAGTACATTAATATGCCAAACAAGACTACAATGCACAATGATGTCCCTGAAAAATGTGTGGTATCAATGATCCTTGAGCAAAGATGTCTTCCTGATACATGTAAGAGGGGTTTTAGGAAGGCAGAAGTCATGCAATTACCTGAGAACAGAGAAGACTCTTGCCATCTTGCCAATTGCACGAATCTTGTTTCTGATAATTTCTTTCCGTGCAGCAGCTGTACCTACTTTCAATGGAATAAGAAAGCGTCTCAAGCTCATGGGAATAAGAATGAGTCTCAAGCATTATCACTTTAAAATGCATAGAATTCAACACAACTTTTAAGTTCAGTACTCTTCACAGGAGGCCAGCAGTCACACACTTAAGAGCAAAGTTATCAAATTATGGCTTTAGAATGCCATCAAACTCACCATCACCTGTGTTCACTAAACACCAGCCAAAAAATTTAAGATGTTCACAGTGATTTCCTAAAGCTAACAAGCATCTAAATTACTGCCATTACAGTGTAGTAACTATCATAACTCATTTGCCTTTACAGTTGAAATTATTCACTGACATCAGTGTGTATATCAAGATGTAGGCATGTAGGCCAATACAAAGAGATGCTGAAGTCATCCCAAAAAACAAAGAATTGTTGCTAATTTTCACATGGCTGTAATGAGAGAAGAAGAGCAGTCTGTTTGATTGTTTTTGTCAGTTCCCCAGAACATGCACCCACAAAAAAACCCCTGCAAAATAAAAAGCAAAATAATTGCAGTGTTGCTTCCCTTACTACCTACGCCTATATTCCATATCAGCTAAGGCTTGCATCATTTGCAGAAATTACAAATACCAAAGATCTGGAGTAGAGACTGCATTCCACAGAGACACCATTTTCGACAGATAAAAGACAAAATTCTGAATGGAGCCTTGCAATTTGGAAGGTAAGCCACCCTTGCTTGCCTTAGCATAAAACCAGAATCTCCTTTCTCAAACTCTCCACAGCAACAGGTATTGCTGGTTTGTTTTAATGTTTACAAGTCATCCAATCCTTTATCTTCTCATCCTTTTGCTGACAGTAAGGGTAGATGAGGAGATATCAAAACTAAAATCCTTATTTCTCCTCAGCCACTGGGGAAGGAGAGGATTAATCACACCAAGAGAAGAGTTATTGAGTCATACTTTGAATTCAACCACAGGGGACTAAAAGTAAACAAACTCAGACAGCTCTGCTAGGTACTCCAGATCTTCCATTGTTCTTCAACCCTAGGACAAAGATACTCATTAAAAAATTGCTAATCTTCAAGAAGGTAGAAGATCACAGAAGTGAGCAGAGGAAAAGCTTATATCCACAAATTTGCCTTCTCACATCCATAACAAGAAGCTGTGGCAGAAGCCTTTTTTCATGCCTGTTCATTAGTATTTCGCTTACACACTCAAGTACTCAGACTAGACAATCACCCTCCTAGAATTACAGCTAAAAGAATGTAAAGCCTTCTGTTGCAAGACTTCCCACTCTGAATACCAAACCAAATAAAATAAAAGAGATAAGACATATAAGGGCAAACAGGAACAATGGAATCACACAAGAAGGAAAAAGTGTAACAAATTAAAAAGGGAGACAATCTTTGCATGAACACAAGGAAAGAATCTTGAAGTATGATAAATATCTGCCAATCAATTTAAACAAAATAAAAAAGCCAGGAACTAGACAGTAAAGTTTTTTTAGACAAGCGAACAACTTTAATGAGCTGAAACCATCAAATTAAAACCCAAACAACAAAAACAAGCAAACAAAAAAACTCAAACAACCACCACAACCTAAACCTCAAAGACAGAGGGTCCAGAAAACACTTTTAATAGGATAGGCTGAAACATTCCATTTTTACTGAAAATAATGTATGTTTAATTTTCCAAAATATTTTCTTAATCTCTTTAAACACTATTAAATAACTGCACGATGATCTGAGAAGAGAAGGGGGCTCTATCACAGTTTTTAAAAAAGGCTAAGGCTAAATGAGGGACCACCAATCTCTCCCTACTTACTCACATATTTGAGGGCTAAACTCATGCTGAGCTGTAACAAGCAGGCTGAAAAGATTTCAGGCAGTGCTAGTGCTCGTGTCTCTGTGTTTGTCTGGTTTTAAGGGGTTGGTTTTGTTTGGCTTTTTTTTTTGGTAAACATGATCCTTCATTGCCCCAGCCATCCAAAGGCAACACAGTCAAGCCAAAAGGACAAACATTATTACTACACTCTGCAGCACTGCACTAATGTGGTCACTGAATCCTGGTTAGTTAAGAGAAAACAGTAAGGTAGCATCTGCTTGCAGAAGAATGTCTTGACTGCACCATAAATTCAAGGAAAAATGACAAGTCTGCCAATCCTCATTACCAAATGCCTGCAGAAGAAACAAACTCTGAAACACACCTACTACAGTGCTTCATAAATTCACATAACCTTTGGAACTATGTCTAGAATGTAATAATGTATTCCCAAGTATTTAAAATATTCAGGGAATAGAAATACAGAACTAGACAGGGACACAGTGGAATTAGCAACCCTGGAGGTATTTAAAAAAAATCCATGTCGATGTGGCATTTAGTGACATGGTTTATTGGTGGACTTGGCACTGTCAGGTTAAGAGTTGGAACTCAGTGATCTTGGAAGCCTTTTCCAATCTTTATGACTCTATGATTCCACTCTCTACAAGTCATAAATTTATACAGGGAACTTATTAGATAAGTAATGGTAAGAAGTTTTTCCACATAGAATTAATTTACCCTGGGATTTCCAGAAAACAGGTGACAGACCATGAATTTATGTTAGAAGGCTTCTTTTTAAGTTTTAGATCCATCCATGTTCAACATTGCACATACAATCAACATCTTTTTGACACCTTAGTTGAAGGAAATTAGAAGTACTTTACAAGCTGGGTTTTGCATACTGTATAAACACATTTCATGCACAACATTAAAAAAAGTTCACAACAAAAGTATTAAAGAGCAAGACAGACAACTGAACGCTCCCTACACATGCAGGACCAAAGATAAAATTTTAGAAATAGGTAAAAGAATGAAATTCTACCAAAAAAGGGAATGAAAGAAAGGAGGAAAAAAATTCATGCACAGAAAGACAGATGTCTTGGAATATGACTTCTACTAAACAAAATACACAAGTCTTTATAAACATCCCATTAAAGTGGGTAATAGCAATAAAATGCTACATGTCTCTCAACAGAAAGGTATTTTCTGCTTTAATACTTATACTGCCAGGTTCTATGAAGTCATATTTCAAAACAGTACTACTCTGTCTGGTCTGTACCTTTTTTATTGCCATATATGAGTCGCTCTTCAGATGGAGAGTCCAGAAAAAAAGGAAGTGAACGATGAAGAAGAAGGTGAGTGAGACAAATAAAATAAAGATATTTAATTTGGCAGCGGTAGTAAATAAAGAATGGAGAAGAAATGTGAAAAAAAGTAAAATGGAAAATTGCAACACTTAAAAATGCATTCATCAAACAAGAAGTGGAATTGATGAGTATATTTTACATTTGAAAAAAAAAAAAACAGTGAAAGCTTGAAAATCAATAGTTAAAAAAAAAAATCTATTCACACAGAAAGATAAAGCATAGAAGACAGTACCTAGGTGGCATTAAGAGGTGCATCAAGCAAAGAAATTGTTAAAGGAAACAGAAGAATAAAATGACTCACATTAGGAAACTGCAACTATTGTACAAAAGACAGAGCATATGCAACCAACTGCTGACCACACTTATACGCTGGACAATGTAAATCCTGACATCTCAGACAACCACCTAACCCTATCCAGCAGATGCTTGATGTAACTGCTTTAGGCTCAATTTAGTAGGATTACTTGAATGAAAACATAAAATATTGTTTTCAGGGTCATGTTTGAGACTATTTCTGATTTTTCATATTTCTGGCAACAATCTAAATGGCACATTCAGTGTGGCATTCAGTGCATTCCAATCTAACACACACAGCTGCTAAGCACAACACTGTTCCACTACTGAATGTGAACACAGCAGTTATCAAACATTGGTAATGGGGTCAGGTCTCTGGTGTCTTTATCAATGATCCCCTAGTGTTCCTCAAAGGCTGCTGACACTTCCCTTCCTCCTACCCTCCATGAAACAATCCAGCATCTCAGTTCTGCTACTGGATAAAATGAAGCAAATCTGACAAACTTTTACATGTGATGTTAAAGTCTACTTTTAAAAAAACAACAGAGTGTGATATGCTAAGTCTTCACATTAATACTTCTTAATGCTTCTTAATCACCCTGCTACCAATGTCTCCTTAACAAGCTACTGTATCACAGTTCAAAAGAAAAGAGGTGTTATAATTCCTTACATAAATACACATTATACAATGCAGTTCCTTAGATTTTATGCTTTAAACTCGAACACCAAGACTTATACTTGTATTTCATACTTCACATATAAGCAGTTTGCCATAAGAAATAGATCTGACTCACACCTGTATCAACACCTTATTGAAAAAGCAATCATTAAGAAATTCAAGGTCTTATAATAAGTTTATTCTATGTGTTATCAAAGTACATTTCAGATTTAAAGTGCCAAGAAACTCTCACAACTTTCCATGAAGTTTGTTTTAAATAGAAATCAGTTTTAAATATTTGAAATGATAGTATTACTGCTCCTTGATCACAAATACAAATGTAGTTCCCTTTTCCGTCCCCCAAAAAGTGTCATTATGTAAGAAAATTTTCAAGGCAATTTTTTTCAAATTCCAGGTAATATTGCACCATTTTAAGTTAACTTCTGTTTCACAGGTAATAAACCATTAATAAGACATATATCTTAAAGTAACCCCTACCGTCAAATTGATCTTCACCCTCTGTCATCAGTTCATCATCAGAGCAAATGCTCAAAACATTCACCAACATTTCTGTTACTGTATGGGAAAAAATAAATCTTAATTCACTCCCTGTAGGATTTAAAATATTACCATGCACAAAAGATACAACTAGTCACTGTTAACTACAGTGAATGAGTTTCCCACAGCATAATCATTTGCCAGTAATTCGGTTACATAAATTGTAATTTTTCTTTCTTGAGCTGTGTCATCACAGAATTTTAAAAGCTCATTAAAACAAGCATATGAAAATTACACCATCTAACAATCAAAGAACTCAGCAGAGCTTTCTCTCCTTACAAGTTCTTTTAGATTACCATTTGTAACACTGGTATTTTTACCTTAGGATGAATATCTGAACTAGCTTTTATGCAGAATTTACTTATATAAGAAAACATTTTGACTGCTCCAATTTTGTCTTAAAATGAGAAAGCCATTCCATTCCTGGCACCAGGCACATAGCAGAAGCACTGAAGTACAAAAATATTAACATCTGAGTATCACGCAAACTACACATCTTCTCAAACTTCCCTTAAAAATACTGACATAGTGGATCCACAAAAAGCTCATTTCTTCTTTCTCTGTAAAACTCCTATTATGTCACTCAGTCTTCTTCCCACACCTATCAGACTCTTTCTTAAAACAGATAAACTTTTCCTTCCGCTAGCGTTTTTAGAAACCTACTCTAGAAGTTCAGTCAAACCCCCTGCAAATTGCTGTCAATGTTTATTCATGACTAATTCATACGATCCCCGTGTTATCTGCTAGGGAAAAAAAAAAGAGAAAAAAACTAGTCTGATTTTAATCTGTCACTGTACCCTCCAAGTGTAAGCAAGTATTTGTATGGAGATAGGACACACTACAAGGACTGTAACTCCTGCTGTCTTAAGGATATAACAGGTCAATAAGCAACTTTTTGGACAGTACTTGGGTGTTTATTACCATCACTGTAATTAAAGTAAATTAAAACAGTATTAACCCTTTGTTATTGAAAATGTTATTTACTGCATCATCAGGTAAGAGATATATAAACAAAAATCTCTTTCAGATGTCATGTCCTTCCCTTCAAAAATGAAAAAAATTGTTGAGTGGGTTAACAGCCCTGAAAAGTGTCCAAATTCTCCGCATAAACTTCTCAACAAAGGCAGTATCAACAAATACAGAATCCAAGGTTGGTATGAATGTAAATATACATAATCTCAAGAATACTTTGCAAAGAAATTCAGAGTTTTCCAGATCTCTATTATAAAAAGACCAGTTCTTGTCATGGAAGGATTCTAAACAGATCCAAACAGCCTCTAACCTCACTGTTAAACTGGAGACTACTTGGAGCTACACTGTCCTAGATCCAGCATTAACAACTAAGGGAGAAAGTGCAGGAGGCAGGACCTGTGTTAAACCATTTTTTATAATAAAAATTATAACTTTGGAAGTTATCTTCAATGAAGATCAATCTATTACAATGATATAGAAACCTTAACATTTTAATGTTCCAATACAATTTATATTTAAAAACTACATATATATTTTATAATTACATACAACTATATGTAACTATAGCTTTATAATGATACAAGATCAATGATTTGAATAATGTAGCATTTTGTAGAATAAAAATAATTTTCTTCTTGACTTGAGTGACAGAACACTGGAACAGGCTGCCCAGGGGGGTTGTGGAGTCTTCCACCTGGAGATACTCAACACCCACCTGGACATGTTCCTGTGTGATCTGGTATAGGTGATCCTGCTCTGGCAGGGTTGGACTAGACGATCTTTCAGGGTCCCTTCCAGCCCCTAACCTTCTGTGATTCTGTGCAATGTGGTTCAAAGGTACCACTCAATAACGCAGGTGTACATCCTCAACTGAAATGTAACTTCTGTTAACATCTTTGCTTTCCTAGGTGCAGTTTTAACTATGTTGATTGACAAAGGTGAAGAAACAACCAAAACTTGAGGAACAAGTTGTACTTCAGATTATCCTTTCTCAGAAACGCAATTTTCACATGCCAAAAAAACCCTCTAAATCAGTCCAATAACTTTACCACATCGTCCATCTGATAGAGACAAATACAGATACTCATTTTCACAATAATTATCCAACTTATCCCTCATTAGTAAATATATCTTCAAACTAAAAAAAGTATCTTCCAAAGTCAATCTGGAAGAAATCGGAAAGATATTCATTGATATGTAATTGTTGTTGCTTACCTTTCTCTCCAACAAATGGCAAAGACCATGTGAAAACATCCATAAAATTTGGTAGCCAGTAAGGATGAGGAGAACAATTGAACTGACGAATATTCATCACATTGTTTTCATATTTTAATACAGCAGCTAAAATAAAATCCAGACATTTTTAAGAGAATGTTTGAAATTTGCAAGTATCACAAATGTAAAGTCACAGGTTTGTTTTAGCTCTACTCTATACTATAGACAAAATAATTCCAGAGATTCTCCATTCCCTTTCTTTCACAGTATTTACAGCATAGATTTCTAATGGAGAACTGTGAATTTTTATTGCACACGTTGCAGTTTAGGGTACATGTCCAAATACTTCTGTACTATCCTGTTACAGGTCTATAATGAACAAAGATTTTTAAAGGTCCTTTAAATGTGTAATTTCAGCAACTTAAAATCCCAACTCAGGACAGCAGCACATCCAGATGCAGGCTTTATTCTTCCTATGTGCCTTTCCACATTGCAAGCCTGGAGTGAAACCATAGCAATCTAGATGATCAGGGAGAATGGGAAGCACAGAAAACAAAACACAGAATGCAGTCTAAAGCATTGGTTGCATTTTTTCCTACTTATGTTTCCATTACAGCAGTAATAGCAAATATGTAAAAGGATTCTTAAAATGCAATATCCACAGTGATGGTGAAAAAAGCCAGCTGAAACTATTTCTTTTCCCCTTTTCTTTACAAACAGTGCAAGTAACAACAGCACATGTTATCCTCTGCACAGTTAATCACCCTAATAAGTGGTGTGGGTTGGAGGGGTGGTTCTCCGGAGGCGGGTGGGAGAAAATGTGATGTACTTCATAGAAAAGAACTCTTTGGTTTCCACAAAATACTATTTGAACATTTGGCGATCATTCATCACATACTTGAAATGCTGTATTTTCATATCATACTTAATTTCATCAGGATTTATTTTCAATTATTTGTTGTTGAAATTTGTTCTGAACTACAAGTTGAGAACAAGTAGTAATATCCATTCACAGCTGAGCACTTCTCTGTAATTCTCACTTGTAAATATCCTCACTTCTTGCATACTTCTGTACTTTATCTTAAGCAGAAAATGCAAAAAATGAGTAACTTTTTTTTTTGACACCTCCCTAATAACGTTGCCAGTGGTGATCAGTGTTTAGATAAGTACTTGTTCTTTCATGATTTCCCATATATGACCATCATGGCCCTCTATCATCACAATGTACAACAGAAACTACCTTATGCACTGGTTGCTGATCAGTGTTTCCTCCCTTCCTTGCCCAATTCACAAACTAACGACAGCCACAGGAGTCAAAACTCACAGCACAGAAAAACCTCGCCTGACTGGTTAACGTTAAATGATACTTTTGAACGGAAATGTTTGCCCACAATTGTGATTCTAGGTACTCTTATACGAGATCATCATTTATGCCACATGATCTTCTTCATAATATAACTTCTATTAATTTTTTTTGTCCTTTATAATTTCTGATCTGGCACAAAAATGTTGACATTAGATGGCTTAAGAACAATGACATTTTTATTATTACATACAGTGATTAATAACAAGTTCTTACCTTTATTATTGTAGACATCCAGGTAATTAGGTGCTGAAAAAATTGTTATTAATGATGGGAACCCTGTAGTTTGACTTTTCCTGTACATTCTGTAACTGCAAAACCAAACAGATTATTTTATATTTTACAGCAGTAATTAACTTTTATCTTACACTTTGAATAATTTAGTGAAGAACACAAAGTACATACCCTGCATCTTGTGCTTCATGCGCTCTAATGATTGACAACAAATTGTTATTTTGCAAAAATTCACAAACTGCTGGATAGCTGTGAAATGAAAAACAACTATGAGTAAAACAAATTCTCTTTAAATATGCCACAAGACTCAACATTAAAACTTCAAACAGATCACAGCATACTCTCACCTGTAAAAGTATGAGCATCCTCTGACTGTATTGTGACTGAAATGCTCTTGTGAATTTTCATTGCCAAAATCTTCAGAAGGATCTGACCACAGTAAGTCACACATTGGTCCAAATGCCGGAGGCTCTTTGAATCTATCTAACTGTTTGAGAAAAGACAACAGCAGAAAGACCCTCTGAATATTAAATCATTAAGTTTTACACATTTCTTAAACTACATATCCATCAATATCACACATTTTTAGGATAAAATCCCAACCATATCAAAGAAGTAGTTTCTGTACATTTTTTCCTCTCCTCCTCATGAAATAAGGCAGAGGCATGCCAAAAGAATCAAACCTGTTAAGAGCAATAAGATTTATTAGTTGTAAAAACAAGGGAGATAAATCCAGACTGATGGATATGTGTAATACAAGGTCAAGTTACAGACAAGGAACAAAATGGTCCTTTTTTCATGCACATGCTATATCTACCAATCTGGAGACACTACCAGGAACTACCAAAGAGAAGTGGTACAGAAAATAAGTATTATTAAAAAAAAAAAAAAAAAGAGGGATGAATAATTAGCACTGACTACAAGAGACTAAATATATCATTAAAAAAGGCCAAAACCAAACAACAAAAAACTAAATCAACCCCCCTCTGAAACACTAGTCTTCATAATGGATCATTTAACAGCATAATGAACTAGCTTAGCTGTCAAACTTCTTTCATACAGGTCTTATTTCTCTGCTACAGCCCAGGTGTAATAGGCCATAAGCCTTTTGGCAGACATCTGTTTTCTTTTCTCTTTACAGAATTCCACTTGGAAACATTTTCTTTAGCAGACCACAACTCTCCTTGAAACCACAGTGAACACTGAGAGTTAAGGAGAACAAGGAAAATACCCTGCTTAAGTAACTAACAGTCAATTGATCTCTGATGTCCCAGAAATTAGAAATCCCAGATCCAATGTAAAGTTTATTTGATATTTATGTAGCTGGAGTTTGTTCACAAGATGATTTTATCCAAGAAATGTAGGAACAGTTCTTTGATGGACACTGCATTTATCTCACTTTACCTCCCGTATCAAAGAAGATGACTTTGATGGTACTAGAGAACACTTAACTCTTCATGACAGGTTCGAAGGGAGGTTTGGTGAACACCTGATGAATTTGAGTCTAACGGTCCATAGGAATCCATTCAAATATGGAACCAGCAGTAGTGCCAAGCTCTCTCACGCCCTGGAAAATCAGAGCTCCCGAGGCTGCCACCTGTAACATAAGTGGAGAGGTCCAGATCTTTACAAATTCCTGCCGGATAATTGCAAGGCAGGTATTAACTGAAGCCGTCGCTGGAATTTATTCAGTGTTAAAAATCCAGTGGTTTAATGTTTCTCACACGGGATGATAAACCCGGTATGGTATATTTCTTCCAGATTGAAGAAGTCAGTCCATCAACTTCTGCAAGTACCTGAATTTCTGTAGATTAAACCATCGAGTTTCTAAATCTCCAGCAATAAATTTGGGTCCAGATGCTAACAGCAGTATTCACTCAAGGAAGAATCAACTGTTTACCAACTGATGTTTCCTGCAATATAAAAGGCTGAAAGTCTAGAATGCATTTATATGAAATTTTCTTGAACTACTCTTCAAGGACTTTCTTTATGACTTTGGCCAAATCAATAGAGATGTTTTAAATAAAATGTTTCGGCTGCTGCAAGGAACACGTCTCTCCCAAACTACCTTCTCATAGCACTGGAACAATAACATAGCCGTTTCTTGGAAGTAAAGAGGTCAGTTTGTAAAAATAAATATACTTACAACATCAAAATAGTGTCTCACTCAAAAGATGCTTTACCAACTGGCATGGTTGTCAAGATATCTCAAAATTTTAAAATATGGCACCTACAAGCTACTTAACCCAGACCACAAATATCAAATCAGAACAATCAGCTTAAAGGTTTCTCTACATTGGGGTAGCAAAGAAATAATGGACAAGAGCCATTTCAAAACACTGGTCACTGATTGACTATCACTGAATATGTTGCAAATATGTCCAAACAGAATCTCAAAACAAATCAGCTTAAACATATTTCTAAATATAATTAAGGTAACTGAGACCAACCATTTTACTGAAGAATAAAAATCACTGTATCTGTTGTTAAAACAGAAATAGGTAGCATATTTTTTGATATGTACTGGAAGATACTTAAATCTAAATTAATTTCTAGGTATAGTGCAGTCAAGGCTACTACACTGAAACACTTCATACCTCCACATGGATGCTTACATTCAGGAGTAGCAAAAAACTGGGAGGCAGATTAGGGTACAGTAAATAAAAATTACACTATTTTACTTTTGAGGCAAAAGACCTTCACAGAAGTTGCACATACCTGAAGATACAGATGCCAACTCCAATCTGTCCTAATTTTTCTGAAAACTACCATATAGCAAAGCCCTACAATCAATGCTACATCCAGGGTAAAGTGGCAGTCACCCTAGACATTCTAAAGAAAACTAATTTCAGCAGATCACAAACAGGAAGCAAAGTACCATAAAGACAGATTCCAAGTAACATCCTCACATATGTCAAGGCACTGATGATCAAACTTTAGCACCATCAAGAACTAAAAGAATACCATATGTAAAGCCAGGATAAAAAATGTGTTTCTTTTTTTTTAATGAAGAGTCCCCATAATCTTATCTGGATGCTTCCCTCCTTATAAATCACTATTCCTGGAATTTTGTTTCAGAACCTTGGTGGTGTAAATGAAATTACTAAACAGTTAAATTGACGGACATGTTTCTGAGACAGACAATATAGCAAGAGAACTAGGATCTTTGTCTAAAGGAGGTTCAGAGAATAAAAATCAGACTAAAGCAAGCTTCACAAACTTCCATTTTCCCAGAAATAAGAAGCACTTGCAGCAATCTTTCTGGTTAGGCTCTACTGCTGTAACTGCTATGATAGTTGATTATAGGAAATAAAGCAAAAATAATAATTTAATTTGTGCAGCTTAATCACCTTCCAGAACGCCAGTAATACTGACAAAAGATTTAACCCGTAAGAAACTGCATCTGCACAATTTGTTTCCTTTTTTCTTAGGTGATCCCTGCACTGTTTATAGAGCTGATTTCCTTTCTTAAGACAGATAACTGTCTACACATTCACAGAGAAGACCTCTCTTTAATCAGAACTTCTGCTAATAAACCACAAGACTTTGTATTATACAGTTGTCTCAACTGCTTTAGAGAAGTCATTTCACACACCACACTTGTGGTACATGATCCTTTCCTAGATATAAAAACAGCATTTCACATCACCCATTTAATTTAAATACATTTACAGTATCAGTGCATGCCAAGCTTTGATGTAGCTATTGAAGCTGCTGACAACCCACGGTGAGTCTTCCAAGTCACCAGATAATTTTACAAAAAATAAAGGCCCAAAGAACAGTTTTAATAACATTGTCTTCCATTTTTAAACATGATTTTCATTAGAAGTGATATATAATACAATTTTCAGACATACAAGCTTGTAGTTCATCCTAATGTAGCCTTGAGCATTACATAAACACATATAAAATATGGGCCATGATGACAGAATTATCTTTTAATTAAATTTATTTGACCCTTTGAAACCCGATTAGCTGCAAGACTGAGACTAACAGAACAATGAATCACAACCCTATTAAGACAACAGCTTCCCGAAGCATTTTTCCTTTACATGCCTTCCCAAAAGCTGTAACATAAGAAGTGTTAAGACCTTGTTAGAATGACACCATCCACTCACTTTGCTTTCTTCCTTCTCTTTCTCTGCACAACACATGTTGTTTTCTGTACATGTCAGTGTTTTCTCTGAAAACTCAATGTGCCTCAGTGCATTTTCCCACTTACACCACTGAACTTGTAAATACGCTTCCTCTCTGTTTCTACCATTTTCTTCTCCTTTCTCATCGTTCTACCTGGCAGTGAAATAAATTGATGTTCCACTCTTTTGAAATTATATAGTAATCACAAAATAAAATCTAGTGAATCCAGAAATACATTCAGCTGGCCTGTAAGTCTGAGGACAGGAAGCACTAAAAAATAAAAATGAAGCAGAAATAACAGAGAAAATGCCCCCCCCTCCCAAAACCACAAGTACAATAAATGAAGATAAAAGACAAATTAACCTATCAGTATTTATATATTGTAAAATCAAAAGAGGAACGTACTTTTTCTTTCTCTCTGATACTGGATAAACAACTTTTTTCTTCTATCCTTACCTATAATCTCAACGCTTGCTTAGAACCACCTATTTATATTTTAAGTACAAATGAAGCACATTTTATCTGTTACTAATCACAACTGGAATGAGTTTGATTTCCAAATGCAGCAGTCAAGACGTCAGCTCAATTAACTTCCTTCCTTGCTGTCTACAACTACCTGAAGGGTGGTTGTGGCCAGGGGGAGGTTGCTCTCTTCTCTCAGGTGGCCAGCGCCAGAACGAGAGGACACAGCCTCAGGCTGCGCCGGGGGAAGTTTAGGCTCGAGGTGAGGAGAAAATTCTTCACTGAGAGAGTCATTGGACACTGGAATGGGCTGCCCAGGGAGGTGGTGGAGTCGCCGTCCCTGGGGCTGTTCAAGGCAAGGTTGGACGTGGCACTTGGTGCCATGGTCTAGCCTTGAGCTCTGTAGTTAAGGGTTGGACTTGATGATCTGTGAGGTCTCTTCCAACCTTGGTGATATTGTGATACTGTGATAACTACAAGTAAAAAGGACTATGCAAAAAGGAAAGCAATTTAGTTTGAAAATTCTCATCTGTTCCAATCTTCACCTGCTGTCCATGCAAGTCAAAACCAAGTTATTAGAAACAGATACTTTGTGTCATCGCAATTTTCCTCCCATTAAATTGCACACCACTTAGTATTGCCATTGTATGATTTTCAAAACATGTTTTCATTCTTACCAGTATACTTTGTTCATTTATTGCAATGAGAAGCACTCCACAGCCATTACTCAAATGTCTACCAAATTTGCCATTTTAAATACAAAATCGATTTTCTATTAAATGCTGCAATGTCACATACCTCTAAAACTAAAATCTGCATGATCAAGAGAACAAAATACCTCCATTTTTAAAGAATAATAACTGCAATACAATTGTTAACATACCAAAAATACTGTCAGCATCCTTGGAGGTGTTCATAAATTGAGCAGATGTAGCAATTTGGGATGAGGTCTATTGATAAAGGAGGTGTTGGGTAAAAGGTTGGACTTGATGATCTTGGAGGTCTCTTCCAACCCTAACAGCTCTATTATTCTAGGAAATAATTTTACGCCATGAGAACACTAGTTCTCCTCCAGAAAGAAATGCCAAGAATTCTTTTAATTGGATATGAAGCTCTTTACATGTCCTACGTGTTTCAAAGAACTGTGTAGTGTTCTGAGGGGCTTTTTTTTTGGTGTGTTTTGTAATGGTTCCAGCTGTCCCAATGAGATCTACTAAATGAAAATGCACTAAATAATCCAAGAGTTTTTAATTATGACACTGCTTAGCTTATGTTTCAAGTCCTGTTTTACTCTTTCGAACGACGTAAGATCAGAAAATAATATACTGACAAC
This sequence comes from Tricholaema leucomelas, assembly GCA_013400475.1. NCBI lineage: Eukaryota > Metazoa > Chordata > Aves > Piciformes > Lybiidae > Tricholaema lacrymosa > Tricholaema leucomelas. The sequence continues at coordinate 59,476 of WAAF01019252.1, forward strand.
TTCACCAACACGACTTTGTATAGCAACATTCAAATATCTGTATGGCCACATTTTCAAATTCAAAAAATACTCACTCTCCTAATGTCATCTAATGTATTAATTTCTGGTGAAAGTCCACCATGAACACAAAGAAACTGTTGATTTAAGAGAGCAGCAAGAGGGAGGCAATCAAAAGCTTCCATACAAGCATCGTAGACTCTTTCTGAGTATTTTATTTTACCTGCAGGAATGAAAATACAAAACATTAAGAAACCCATACAAGGTGGAAGAAGTAATCCAGTGGATCATACCTGTAACACCAAGTTGCAAAATGAATCCTTAAAAAACCCAAACCAGTACTTTTGGGTTTAAATGAGCATTTCCAAATTACATCATTTTTACCTGTATCGGAGGTGGTTTTACCAGGGTAAATGATCCACTTATCAATACTTACACAGGGTTCCAAATGGAGAAGCAGCTGATGTCACCAGAAGTTATCTGACTAGTATAGCTGAAATCAATTCCCCAAATGGAAAAATTAGCAGTAGGGTTTGCTTGCTAGCTTCATGATGTGGCTCAGTAAATTACTCTGTACTGACTACAGTCAGGACAGCAAAATAACTGTCCTCTCTCCAAGAGCTTAAAATCAAGATTGATACACCAAAATTTACTCCGTAATGTATCTTTACAGACAGCAGTCTTCTACATAACTTGCACTCCAACCTCAAACTTAACTGCAATTAATTAATTGTACAGAACTCAAAGAGGCCTCCAAATGTTTGCAAGACCTTAAACTAACAAACACCTCTAAGTAAAATGATAGATTGTAGATCAGCAGGTTGGTTCTTAGTACTTACATTCTTGCTTAAAGGTAAAATACTCTGTTAGGTGTCTGCATTCATGATTGCCTCTCAAAAGAAATAACGTGCTTGGGTAGAGAATTTTCAGGACCCATAAGTACAGCACACACTGTTGAAAAACAAAGACATTTGGTAAATTACACTAGTTTAAAAATTATGAGACTACTCAGTAAGAAATGTTTAGTAAGAATGTTAACAGTTTCAAAAGCTACAACACTATTTCCCCAAGTCCAGTTCTGGACATTAGCTATTTTCTTAGAAGAGATGCACAGAATGCCGAAAAATATTTATATTTACTGGACAGTTAATAATAAACTCAGCAGAATTATACTGCAGAACACTTTCACCTAGACAAATGATGTATGTGCTTGTACCTAAAACCTGATTTTATGATTCTAAATACTGGCACAAGAAAGTAAACACTTATTAATGCAGACTGGAAAAAAAAAATCACTCAACTATTTACATTAGTCAGCTATAACATTTGGAGACCATTTCCAAACTAAGAATGGGTAAACTTCTCTCTTCCACCCAAACCAGTAAAGTTTTATTTGTTTGTGTATTATTGTATTATTTTGTATATCATTCAAGCAGTAAATTCAAAGAATTATAGTAGGTTTCCATGTGTTGTTACTTTTGTAACACCAGCAGTGAACAGAACTACAGAACACGTACCTTTTTTTCAGTTTAGATTCTGTTACTACCCAGAAGTCTAGTATGTCCAGAATGCATTTCCTAAATTCCAAATCTGACTCTCATATTTTTAACTGAGTATAGAAATCTTCAAATTTGAGAAATTCTAGACTACACTATAGTTACCTCCAAGTTACTACCATTGTTCTGGAGAGGTCTCTTAAGACTGGAAACTGGGCAGTGTGGTGCCCATCCACAAGAAGGGTGGGAAGGAGGACACATGAAATTACGGACCTGTCAGATTATGGAACAGATCACCTTGAGTGCAACCACAGGGCACCTACTGAATGGCCAGGGGGTCAGACCCAGCCAGCATGCATTTAGAAGGGGCAGATCCTGCTTGATCAACCTGATCTCTTTTTATGACCAGGTGACCCACCTGGTGGATGTGGGGAAGGCTGTGGAAGTACTCTACCTGTACTTCAGCAAGGCCTTTTTCACTGTTTGCCATAGCAAACTCCTGGCTAAGCTGGCAGCCCATGGCTTAGACAAGGGTACTCTGTGCTGGGTTAAGAACTGACTGGATGGCCAGGCACAGAGAGTGGTGGTGAATGGAGCCACATCCAGTTGGCAGCCAGTCATTAGTGGTGTGCCCCAAGGATCAGCGCTGGGCCCAGTTCTGTTTAATATCTTCACTGATGATCTGGGATTGAGTCCACCGTCAGTAAGTTTGCAGAAGACACCGAGTTGGGAGCATGTGTTGATCTGTTAGAGGGTCGGAGGGCTTTGCAGAGAGACCTGGACATGCTGGACAGATGGGCACAGTCCAACACCATGAGTTTTAACAAGGCCAACAGCAGGCTTCTGCACTTTGGCCACAACAACCCCATGCAGCGCTACAGGCTGGGGACAAAGTGGCTGGAGAGCAGCCAGGCAGAGGGACCTGAGGATAATGGTCGAGAGCTGACTGAACATGAGCCAGCAGTTTGGCCAAGAAGGCCAATGACATCCTGGCCTATATCAGGAGTAGTGTGATAGCAGGACCAGGGAAGTTACTCTGCCCTGTACTCAGGACTGGATAGGCCACACCTTGAGTACTGTGTCCAGCTCTGGGCCCCTCAACTTAAGAAAGATGTTTAGGTGCTTGAATGCATCCAGAGAAGGGCAACAAGGCTGGTGAGGGAGCTGGAGCACAGACCTGTGAGGAGCAGCTGAGAGAGCTGGGGTTGTTTGGCCTGGAGAAGAGGAGGTTCGGGGAGACCTTACTGCTCTCTACAACAACCTGAAAGGATGTTGTAGGCAGGCAGGGGTTGGTCTTTTCTGCCAGGCACTCAGAGACAGAATGAGAGGAGACAGCCACAAACTGCACCAGAGCAAGTTTAGGCTGGAGATTAGGAAGAAGTTATTCACAGAAAGAGTGACTAGCCAATGGAATGGGCTGCCCAGGGAGGTGATGGAGTCACCATCCCTGACGGTGTTTAAGAGGAGGTTGGATGAGGCACTTAGTGCCATGGTTTAGTTCATTAGAAGGTGTTATGTGATAGATTTGACTCAATGATCTTGGAGGTCTTTTCCAACCTGGTTAATTCTGTGATTCTGATTCTTAATCAATACAAGCACCCTGAAGCTACCATTCTTCAAACTTACATCCCACAGAATAGTAAGTACATGATGGAAGAAAAGAAAGAACACTTACAGAACTTGCAGAGAACATGGAAAAATACATCAAAGACTTCTATTATGAGGTTTAGCTAAACCAATTACTGAATTTTTCTTATCTTCTTAGTAAAAATACACAAAACTAATTTTGCTAATTAGACCACTTGCTTTCCAATGTTTCTATACTTCCAAAACATAAAAATACACTGCAAAGTCTCCATATTCTTTAAAAATATGCTTATAAAAAATGACTACATGAATTAATTTGGAAAATTCTAGACTTGTGAACTGTTTCAGTTAAATCACTTTGTATGAAAAATTTATAAAAGCTGTCAATCTTGAAAAGTTAAAAGAGAAGTGGCAAAATAGTCCCTTCTTTTCAGTGAAAGGATACTGCATTTGATTAAATTGCTGAGATTTATATGACCTCAAATACATTCCCTATTGTTCAGCCCAGGAGGAGACAAATTCCACCCAG
>WAAF01019253.1:0-27823 GCA_013400475.1 Tricholaema leucomelas
GGGGGATAGGTAACTCCCAAACCATCACACAGCCCCCAACAAAAAAACCTTTTCTAGCCCCATTCACACAGACAGGAGGCTTTCATAGAATGGTTTAGATTGGAAGGGACCTTAAAGATCACCTAGTTCCAATCCCCCTGCCATGGGCAGGGACATCTCCCATTAGCCCAGGTTGCCCAAGGCCTCAACCAACCTGGCCCTGAACACCTTCAAGGAGGAAGCATTCATGACCTTCCTGGGCAATCCATTCCAGGGTCTCATCACCCTTGCTGTAAAGAATTTCTTCCTAATATCCAGCCTAAATCTGCCCTCCTCAAGCTTCAACCCATCCTCTCTCATTTTATTTTATTTAATTTATTTTATGGGGTATTTTTTAGTCTGGAAAAGGGAAGACTTAGAGGGGATTTGATAAATGTTTATAAATATCTGAGGGCTGGGGGTCAGCAGCAGGGGGACAGGCTCTGCTCACTGCTCCCTGGGATAGGACAAGGAAGTTGCAGCAAAAGAGGTTCCACCTCAACACAAGGGGGAACTTCTTTACTGTAAGGCTCACAGAGCACTGGCACAGGCTCCCCAGGGAGGTTGTGGAGTCTCCTTCTCTGGAACCTTTCAAGGCCTGTCTGGATGTGTTCCTCTGTGGTCTGTGTTAGATAGGATTGTCCTGCTCTGGCAGGGGGGGTTGGACCCGATGATCTCCTTGGGTCCCTTCCAACCCCCAACATCCTGTGATTCTGTGATTCTTGTCTTTCTTGTAGCCCCCTTCAGGTACTGGAAGGCTGTTCTAAGGTCTTCTAAGAGCCTTTTCTTCTCCAGCCTGAACAGTCCCAGCTCTTGCAGCCTGTCCCCACAGGGGAGGTACTCCAGCCCTCTGATCAGCTGAACGGTAGGATATCAGTCCCTCTCATTACTACCCCTAGCTTCTATGCCAAAGCATTTGGAGTGCATCTGCCAAAAAGCAGCCTTTACTCCTTGAGGTTTTCAGCAAAAGCATACAGCTTGGGAACAACAGGCAGAGGACTGGTGGTGTGGAATGGTGTGGCCAGCAGGAGCAGGGAGGACATTCTGCCCCTGTACTCTGCACTGGTTAGACCACACCTTGAGTACTGTGTTCAGTTCTGGGCCCCCCAGTTTAAGAGGGACATTGAGATGCTTGAGCGTGTCCAGAGAAGGGCAACGAGGCTGGTGAGAGGCCTCGAGCACAGCCCTACGAGGAGAGGCTGAGGGAGCTGGGATTGGTTAGCCTGGAGAAGAGGAGGCTCAGGGGAGACCTTATTGCTGTCTACAACTGCCTGAGGGGTGGTTGTGGCCAGGAGGAGGTTGCTCTCTTCTCTCAGGCAGCCAGCACCAGAACGAGAGGACACAGCCTCAGGCTGCGCCGGGGGAAGTTTAGGCTCGAGGTGAGGAGAAAGTTCTTCAGTGAGAGAGTCATTGGACACTGGAATGGGCTGCCCAGGGAGGTGGTGGAGTCGCCGTCCCTGGAGCTGTTCAAGGCAGGACTGGACGTGGCACTTGGTGCCATGGTCTAGCCTTGAGCATTGTGGTAAAGGGTTGGACTTGATGATCTGTGAGGTCTCTTCCAACCTTGGTGATACTGTGAGACTGTGATACCCACTGCTGCTACCCAAGGCAGCAGCAAGAGGGCCACGTTTAGCAGGATGTGTGCCATTAGCCAGCAGGAATTAGCTGCATTATGTGCTCCCAATCACTCAGGCATCAGCTTAAATAACCTTTGGCCAGAAGACAGCAAGGCCCTGCAGAACACTCCTGGTTCCTCTGTCTGGCTGTTACCTGGGATCCATCCCCTGCATGACAATCTCATCCTGCTTGCACTCCATCATGTCGTTGGTGAACATGGCATGGAAGTAGGGGATGGAAGCGGCCAGCACGATCCGGTGAGCGCTGAATTTATGGTCTCCTACCTAAAGGAAGGCAGAGAAGAGAGAGGAGGGAAGATCATCACCAAAACAAAAGAGAGAGAAGAGAGGAGGGAAAATCACCACCATTCACCACCCATCCAGAGGATTCACTGCAGCACAGCTCCAGCAGCCCAGCAGCAACCAAGGGCTGAACGATGGACAACTGCCATTTGCTAACAGAGCAGCAGCTCGCCTCAAATGCTAACTTTGGAACCCACTTTTCCAGCCCCATAAACCACCACAAGTGGTCAACCAGGCTAAGATCAAACAGTATTACAGCCTAAGAGCAGGACATGTCCAGTCTGAGAACCTCCAGGTCCACAGAACCATCTGTCTGCAGAAATCAATTCAGTTTGCACCTCCGTATGGAGATTTCACACCCAGAGCTGCATCCTCCAGCTGCTCCAGGCAGAAAATGCTTCCCTGTGACCCTGCTTCATCTAACACTCTGTCCCTAACAGCTGACAAACATGGAATCATGGAATCATAGAATCATAGAATGGTTTAGGTTGGAAGGGACCTCCAGGATCATCCAGCTCCAACCCCCTGCCATAGGCAGGGACACCTCCCACTAGAGCAGGCTGCTCAAGGCTTCATCCAGCCTGGCTTTAAACACCTCCAGGGAGGAAGCATCCACAACCTCCCTGGGCAACCTGTGCCAGTGTCTTACCACCCTCACTGTAAAGAACTTCCTCCTAACATCCAGTCTAAATCTCCCCTCTGCCAGTTCAAACCCATTCCCCCTCGTCCTGACATTACCAGACCTTGTCAATAGTCCCTCCCCAGCCTTCCTGTAGGCTCCCTTCAGATACTGCAAAGCCACTCTAAGGTCTCCTCGAAGCCTTCTCTTCTCCAGGCTGCAGAGCCCCAACTCTCTCAGCCTGTCCTCATCGCAGAGCTGCTGCAGCCCTCTGAGCATCTTCGTGGCTCTCCTCTGGACTGGCTCCAGCAGTTCCATGTCCTTCTTGTGCTGGGGGCTCCAGAACTGCACACAGGACTGCAGGTGGGGTCTGAGGAGAGCAGAGCCAAGGGGCAGAATCCCCTCCCTTGCCCTGCTGCCCACACTGCTCTTGCTGCAGCCCAGCACAGGGTTGCTGTCTGGGCTGCATGTGCACACTGCAGGCTCATGTTGAGCTTTTCATCAACCCAGACCCCCAGGGCCTTTTCCTCAGGGCTGCTCTCAGCCATTCCCCACCCAGCCTGGAGCTGTGCCTGGGATTGCACCGACCCAGGTGCAGGACCTTACACTTGGCCTTGTTAAACGTCATGAGGTTGGCCTGGGCCCACCTCTCCAGCCTGTCCAGGTCCCTCTGGATGGCATCCCTGCCCTCCAGCAAGTCAGCTGTGCCACACAGCTTGGTGTCATCTGCAGACTTGCTGAGGGTGCACTCAATTCCTCTGTCCATGTCACTGACAAAGATGTTACAGAGCACTGGTCCCAGCACTGACCCCTGAGGAACACCACTTGGCACCGGTTGCCAGGTGGACATTGAATGGTTTTGGTTGGAAGAGACCTCTAAGATCATGGAGTCCAGTGTTAACCCAGCACTGTCAGGGCACCACTAAACCATGACCCTCAGCACCACAGCTCCATGGCTCTGAAACACCTCTAGGGATAGGGACTCCATCACTGCTCTGGGCAGCCTGGGACAGGCTCCTCATGTCCAACCTACACCTCCCCTGGGGCAATATGACCTCTAGTCCTGTCACTTCTTCCTTGGGAGAAGAGACCAACTCCACTTGGCTCCAGCCTCCTTTGAGAGAGTTTCAAAGAGCCAGAAGGTCTCCCCTCAGTCTCATTTTCTCCAGGCTCAACAAGCCCTAGTCCCTCAGCTGCTCCTCACCAGCCCTGTTCTCCAGACCCTTCTCCAGTTTTGTTGCCTTTCTCTGGACCCACTCCAGCCCCTCAATGTCCTTCTTGGAGTAAGAGGCCCAAAACTGACCCCAGGATTTGAGGTGTGGCCTCACTAGTGCCACCATTCCTGCCTTGCTTCTCCTGGCCAAACTAGTGTTGATCCAAGCCAGTATTGGCAATAATCAGCCTGAGCTGGTAACTGGCTTACAGGTTAAACCACAAGTGTTGTTCTTGGGCACCCTTCACCCACCTTCAGCTTACCCTCACAACCTTCTCTATAACCTAGAGGCTCACCCAGGCTCATCCTCTTTAGCTCTCTGCAGGTTCATTTTCACCACCTCTGCCATTCTCACTTCCATTTGTCTACCCTAAAGAACCTTCCTGATGCATACAGAGCGAGGCTTGAGAGGCTTCTTGCATCTCTACTTCCACTTCTCCCTCCTGCAGATGCTAGACAATATTTTACCTCTTCTGAACTACACAGCTCTTGGCTCTGGTTCTTTTTGTTGTTCCAGAGCTCTTTTCCCCCTCTAATTCCCAGTCTAACCTAACTCACATCAGTTTATGCCCACTGGGCTGGTGCAGAACTGCCTTTTTCCTCTCTTTAAGCAAGATTCTCCCTTCTGAGATTTGTTTTGCTGGCATGGCATGTCCTCTATTTGCCAGATCATCCTCCCTCCTCCCTTCCCTCCCTGTCTCCATCCCCCTTCCCTCCCTGTCTCCATCTCCCTTCCCTCCCATTCTCCATCCCCCTTCCCTCCTGTTCTCTATCTCTCTTCCCTCCCTGTCTCCTTCACCCTTCCTTTCCTTTCCTTTCCTTTCCTTTCCTTTCCTTTCCTTTCCTTTCCTTTCCTTTCCTTTCCTTTCCTTTCCTTTCCTTTCCTTTCCTTTCCTTTCCTTTCCTTTCCCTCCTTCCCTCCCTCTCCCTCCTTCCCCTTCCCTTCCTCCCTCCTTCCCCTTCTCTCTACCCCAGAGGTCTCACAGGCAGTCAACACAACTTGCTGAGAGTCTAGAATGCAAAATTCCTGACACATGGAAAACTGGAGAAGGAACTGGGCACTACACAGGAGGCACAAGGCAGTGGATTTTTTTCCCTTAGGAAACAAAAGCACATTCAGCTGCTGCAGAAGCTGTTAGAAGGTTGTTTCAAAGCCAGCTTGAGCAACCAGCTGCTGGCTCTGCGTGCCTGCCTGCACGATGAGCAGGACCCAGAACAACTGGAAGGGACCTCTGGAGATCATCCAGTCCAACCCCCCTGCTAAAGCAGGGCACCCACAGCAGCTTGCCCAGCAGCACAATGCCCGGGGGGGGGGTTGGAATCTCACCACACAAGCAGACTCCACAACCTCTCTGGGCAGCCTGGCACAGGGCTCCAGCACCCTTACAACAAAGAGATTTCTCCTCCTGTTCAGGTGGAACCTCCTGGGTTCCAGTTTGTGCACACTGCCCCTTGTGCTGTCCCTGGGCACCACTGACAAGAGTCTGGCTCCATCCCCTTTCCATTTTGAGCCTGAAGATCAGGACCATCTCCAGGCACAAATGAAATCATCACAAATTCAATCATCTCCACATCACTAAGCCAGAAGGAGCTATTTATAGCAGAAGCAAAAAGAGAAACACCCCAGGGAGGAGGCAGCAGCTCACTGGGAAGAGCCTTTGCACCTTTTTGCTCTCTGCTGTTTACCACAAACGAGGACAGCAGCACTGCATGCAAAGCCTCCTTCCCAACCACAAGCTCTCACCAAACTCCATTCCAGCATGTTCTCTAAGTGGGTAATTAAAGCTCTGCCTCAGAACTGCCACCTCCACAAAATGGTACCGAGTCCCAGGCTACAATGGAGCATTCTCCAGAGGAAACTGGTGTAGGTGTAATGAAGGCATCCATTGTTTTCATGGCATCAGCTCGCTGCAGAGCTGAGGAGATCTCAAAACATGAAACACATCTTCCTCTCTTGGCATTCAAGTCACACAGAGGCCACAGGAGATATTCACCTCATGTTTGAGCTGTGGGAGCAAAGTTCTGCTGGGCAGAACATGAAGGAGCAGTGAAGTTTAACTCAGGAGAATCATGGACTGGTTGGGGTGGGAAGAGGCTGTTAAAGCTCATCCAGTCCAACCCCCTGCATTCAGCAGGGACATCTGCAGCTAGAGCAGGTTGCTCAGAGCCCCAAACAACCTGACCTGCAATGGTGCCAGGAGCTGGAAAATCTCCCACCTCTCTGGGTAACCTGGGACAGGGTCTCACCACCCTCAGCATCAAAAGTTTCTTCCCTTCTTGCCTCCTGCACTGAAGTGTTTTCCTCCATCCTTCTCTAGTGGAGGTGGAGGAGGGGATGGTGGTGCCCTTTGTGTCCTGAAGGTGCTGTGCCCAACAGAAGAGCAAAGATGCTGGGAGAGTAAAGGATGTTTGGACACCTTGTGTCTGGAGTTGACAGGTGATGGTTTGAAACTGAAAGAGGGGAGACTTAGATGAGATAAAAGGAAGAGTTTCTTCACTGTGAAGGTGCTGAGATCCTGTCCCAGGTTGTCCAGAGAGGTGGGAGATGCCCCATGCCAGGATCTGTTCCAGGTCGGGTTGTCTGGGCACCGAGCAACCTGCTGTAGTTGCAGATGCTGGAATGTGTCCACAGGAGGGCGACAAATCTGCTGAGGGNACTGTCCCTGGAGGTGTTGAAGCCAAGCCTGGATGAGGCACTTAGTGCCATGGTCTGGTTGATTGGCCAGGACTGGGTGCTAGGTTGGACTGGATGAGCTTGGAGGTCTCTTCCAACCTGGCTGATCCTATGATATATGATTCTGTGATATATGTCCCTGCTGACTGCAGGGGTTTGGACTGGATGAGTTTAAAAGGCTCTTTCCAATCCAAACCATTCCACGACTCTGTGATTCTAGAGCAGGTTGCTCAGAGCTCCAAACAACCTGGCCTGGAATGGTTCCTGCAAGGGGACATCTCCCACCTCTCTGGGCAACCCAGGACATGGTCTCACCACCCAAGAGAGAAGGAAGGAATATTTTACACTGACTGCAGGGAGGTTGGACTAGATGACCTTGAAAGGTCCCCGTCTGATTGTATAAGCTCTGACCTGCAGCTATTTGAGAGCCAGGAACAGAAAAGGACTTTCCAAATCTATCTGCAGAGGAGCTCTGGCTCTCTGTGAACCCTTCTAAGCGGCTGCAAGGACACGCAGCTCGCTCACTGCCCTGTGAAACTTGGTTTGCAATCCTGAGAAGCAGTCACAGATTTCATACAACCAGAGAATTGTTTGGGTTGGAAAAGCCCTCTAAGATCACCGAGTCCAACTGTCTACCAGCACCACCACTGCCATCAAGCCATGTCCCAAAGTGCCATCTCCACACGTTCCTGAACACCTCCAAGGATGGTGACTCCATCACCTCCCTGGGCAGCCTCTTCCAGTGCCTGAACACTCTTGCAGCAGACAGTTTTCCTCATGTCCAACCTATCCCTTCTCTGGAACAATTTCAGGCCATTTCCTCTTGTTCTACTACCTGATACTAGGGAGAAGAGACCAACTCCCACCTGGCTCCAGCCTCCTTTCAGGGAGTCACAGAGAGCCACAAGGTCTCCCCTCAGCCTCCTTTGCTCCAAGCTCAACACCCGCAGGGCTCTCAGCTGCTCCTCACCAGCCCTGTTCTCCAGACCCTTCCCCAGCTTTGTTGCCCTTCTCTGGACCTGCTCCAGCCCCTCAATGTCCTTCCTGGAGTGAAGGGCCCCAAACTGACCCCAAGATTCAAGCTGTGGCCTCACCAGTGCCCAGTCCAGGGGGACAATCTCTGCCTTGTTCTTGCTGGCCACGCTAGAACCAATCCAGGCCAGGATGCTGGTGGCCTTGTTGGTCCCTGAGCTGACTGTGAGGAACTGCAGCTCTGAGGGAACCGCTCAGCTCAGCACTTGAGGCTTTTCATCCCATCTCCAGCAGCTGCTACAGGCTGCTGAAGCAGCAGCAGCATCTCCTGCAGCGAAGTGAATTTCTGAGGAAGGGGCAGAACTTCTGCCCCTGCTACTCGCTGAAGGAATGCCAGGGCAGGCTTTACCAGGGGAGCAATTAAAACAAACAAAGCAAAGCAGTGCTGCTTCCTAAACAATTTTGGGCTGTTTGTCCAGCAAACATTTCTGTGTGGGCTGAGAGAATCATTTACAGCCATTGACCTCGCTGAAGAGGCCACTAAGAACCTGAAGTGTGCTGCAACAATGCTGATTGCTCCCTCAAGTGCTGGTGACATCAAGGAGAAACCAATTTCTGACTCCAGAGTGGTGTCTGGCAGCTTTTTTTTTTGGTATATATAGATGCAACTTAAAAGTATTAAGGTTGGGGGGAAAAAAAGGGTAAAAAATTCACTTGAGTGGTGCAAAACCACCAAGGTTTGCTTCAGGTGTGGATTTAAAAAGCTACTCAGTGCTTTTCCCAGCTTCCTTTTGGACAAGGAACATTCAAACACCATCTGTGATGGACAACTCACTTGGCAGGCTCCTTTTGCACCATGCTGGAGTTACAGCTTCACCAACACGTGTGAAAAGTGCTCCCAACAGGGTCGCAGCAGAGCTGACCTTCCAAGTGCTTCTCCTACCTTCATTTTGGGCAAGGAACTCCATCTGCGATGGACAACTCACTTGGCAGGCTCCTTCTGCACCATGCTGGAGTTACAGCTCCCTGGCTGCTCTTCTCCAGGCTCAACAGCCCCAGGGCTCTCAGCCTTTCCCCCTCACAGAGCTGCTCCAGGCCCCTCAGCAGCTTCCCAGCCTCTGCCAGACTCTCTCCAGTAGTTCACTGCCTCTCTTAAACTGGAGACTCCAAAACTGGACCCAGTTCTCCAGCTGTAGCCTGATTAGGGCAGAGCAGAGGGGGAGGAGAACCTTCCTCAACTTGCTAGCCACACTCTTCTTCATGCACCTCAGAAGCTGTCCAGCATCATCAGGACACTCTAATGCTGGTCTGGAAAGCTCCTACACCTCTCAAGGAACTTAAGAGAGTTCTCTCTGCCACAAGACAAAGCGAGAGAAGTTAAACTGGGGTCAAGCTACAGGCATGGAAACCTATTCTGAAGAGCAGAACAAAGAGCAGGAGTTTATCTGAGGTAAGGCTGAGCTCAAGCCTTCGCTATTGTCTCCCTCCAACAAGCCCAGGCCTCAGCAAGGGAACCCACAGCCAGCTCACTACCATGACTGCTGAAGTGTGGAGCTTGCAGGACCTAAGAACCTTCTCCTACAACACGAAGCCACCTCAAGAACACACAGTTTAAATCTAACAAAATGGCACTTTCCACCTCAAACCACTTTTGCCATCGTATTCACAGATTGCATCAGGTTGGAAGGGACCCTCAAAGGTCATCTTGTCCAACCCTCCCTCTGCAGTGGGCAGAGGCATCTCCACCTAGCTCAGGCTGCCCAGGGTTATGGACCAGATGACCTCTGACAGTCCCTTCCAGCCCAAACCATTCTATGGCTCTATGGCCCAGACCATCACAGAGCCCAGGTCTTAGCAGGTAACAGTGTCTGTCAGGGATCAGCACAGGGCTGTGCTCTTCACAACAGAGCACTCCTCCAGCTTGCAGAATTCCAGTCTCTCTTCCCGGGATGCTTCAGCTGATCCACAGGGACGAAGCCGCCCAACCAGGCAACCTTGCAGCCTCCACCCCAGGCACAGCCCTCGCCAGCTCCTCCCGCGGGAGGTAAGCGAGAAGTTTCAGCAGGAGTAGGCTGGGAGACACCTTCAGGTTTAATTAAAGCTCCAAGTTAATTCAGGCATGACTCAAGCAATCCCAGGAACTGCAGGGCGCACCCACGCCGCGGCACAGCTCCTGCTGGCCTGAAGGACTCCAGCACAACCTGCCCGGTGCTGGCCACAAACTGCTCTCCGAGCCCTTTCCAGCCCATCCCCACACAGCCATGAAGACAGAGCTGAGGATTTTGCGAGCTCACAGATTCCATTCTTCGCTGCAGGGAAGCCAAAGGGAAAGGTTTCCTAGCAATGAGGACTCTTCTCCCACGGGCTGGAGCAGAGCTTGGTCCACAAGCCCGCACCGACCCCACCCATAATGGGATCTCCTCCCAAACCAGCAAAACACGGCGAGGTGTTTGGGGAGCCCGGGTCCCCTCCCAAAATAAGGCTTTTTTTTGTTGGGGTGGTGTGGATCATTCTACCTGGCTGCTGGAAAAAACACGACGGCTCCAGGAGAGACCGAGGCTCCATCTCCCACCCTGTCCCCACAGCGAGGGACAAGGTCAGGGACAGGCTGTCATCAGCATCTGCCCTGGGCTGGAGGTGCTCAGCACCACCCCAACCCCCAAGAGACCCGCACAGAGCCCTCCAGCCAGGGCTGAGGAGGCCAACCCCCCCCCCCCGATACCCCACCGAAGGGGCTGGGAGAGGTCTCAGCGCTGCCTTTCTGCGCTGCCAAAAGCCGTGGGAAGGGGACAGCTCGCAGCTCCCACCTGATCCCCCACCTAAGGGGCTCTTGGCTCCCACCACCCATCAAAGGGACCCGAGTGGACCACAGCTGCCTCCTTCTCCCCGGAAAGGACTTGGGCGTCACTCAATTCCCCTTCAGAGACCGGGGTAAGGGGGTCCCTTAGAGGCCAGAGGGTTTCCTCAGCTCCTGCTCAGAGACCTGTGGGGGTCCTTCAGCTTTTCCTCAGGTACCAGAGGAATCCCTCCGCTTCCCCTCAAAGATCGAGGGGTCCCCCAGCTTTCTCTCAAGGACCCGGAATCCCTGAGCTCCACCTTGGAGGCTGGGGGGGAGTCCTTCAATTCTCGCTCAGATACTGGGGCAGTCCCCCAACTTCCTTTCGGGGACCAGAGCAGGGGTCCCCCAGCCCTCCTGGGTCATGCCGGGCCATACCTTGAGGGTCACATCGCAGAGCTTGCCTTGACGCCGGATCTCGCCCATCACGCCATAACCGCGGCTGGGCAAATCGCCCACCGAGAAATGCACCAAATCCTCAGGATCCAGCTCGGGATCAGCGGCCGCGGCTGCAGCCGCCGCCTCCAGCATCTTCCCAACCGATCCCGCCTCGCTTCGCCTCCCCCGCGCCTTGTTCCCTGCCGGCCGCCGTAGCGCGGTCTCCTCCCCCACCCCACTTCCGCCTCTGCCATTTCCGGCACGTACCGGAAGCGGCTGTTGCCGTGGTAGCGGCGTCCACAGCCGCCGTTGCCGCCGTTGCCGCCGTTGCCGCCGTTGCCCCTTGCTCCGGTCCGCCTGAGGAGGAGTTGCAGGTAGGTGAAGCACGGAGACTGCCTCCGGGAGTCGCCTCCTCCTCAGGGCCTTGTCGTCACCCGCTTCCCCCGGCGGGGATGATCCCACAAGTTGCGGCACCCCCCAAAGCTTTGGTCCGCTCAGGATTTTGTGTCTCCTCTCCAGGTTTCATCTCCTTCCAGGTCTTGTCTCCTTCGTCGTAGTCTTGTCGCCTTCCTCGAGGCCTTTCCCCCCCTCCTTCAGGCCTGTGCCCCTTCCTCAAGGCCTCGTCCCTCTCCTCCAGACTTTGTGCTCCTCCTCAAGGTCTCATCTCCTTCCACCAGGCCTCATCCCCCTCCTCAAACCCTCATCTCCCTTCTCTAGGCCTTGTCCCCATCCTCCAGGCCTCGATCCCCATTCTCATCCTTCCACTCCAGTCCTTGTCCCCTCCTCAAGGTCTTGTCCCTACTCTCCAGACCTTGTCCTGTTCCTCACAGTCTCATCCCCAGATGAAGGCTTTGTCCCCCTCTCCTTCAGACCATGTCCTTTTCCCAAGGCCTCATCTCTCTGCTTTCAAAAGAAAATCTCTCTCATAATCCTATGATTATGTTGCTTTACAAGGCCAAGGAGGGTGAGAATCATAAACTGGCCAACACTAATGTGCCTGATGCACCAGAGAAAACCACAGCCAGGCCCTTCTCATTTTCCATGCTCAGTTTTCCAAGCAAGACAACACTGCAAAGAATTTTCATCAAGTGTTTGCCCCCCCCAGTTCTTCCCAAAAAAGGACAAAACCTGCAGCTGAACATTTGCCAAGGCTTCATTTTAAAACTTGACTTGCTATTTCCTAACAAACCCCACTCCACTGCACTTTGGGGAACACGAGGTGGCTGATCTTTGCTTTTCTTCTCCCCCCTCTCTAGTTAGAATGGATGCAGGAGAAAAGAGAATCCGTACCTTTGTGCGAGTCAAGCCAACAGCTGAGTTTGCTCAAGATGTCATCAAGTTTGGGCCAGATAACAAGGTAGAGGGGAAAAGAGATGAAAGGTTGGGGACTGGATGAATGTTTTCCCCAGAGAAATGGGAATTCTCCTATTCCTTAAGGCCACAGATCACTTTTTGGTGCAGGCTGATCCATGTGCTCCTCTGTGCTGTTCTCTGCGCTGACACAGGCTTGTGGGTTTGTGTCAGAGACTCTGAATGAGACTTTCTGTGGTTCAGACAGCAGAGGGAATCCTCAAAGGGACTGACTGATCACTGAGGAATTCCCAGGGGAATCCACAATTCCACCCTAGGAGACTCAGCACCGGGGCAAATATTATCTCTTTATCCATGATATGGACAAGAGGATTGAGGCTCTCTCAGTCAATTTGCAGATGACACCAAGCTGGGTGAGAGTGCTGATCTGCTGGAGGGTTGGAGTGGTCTGCAGAGGGATCTGGCCTAGGCTAGACAAATGGGTGAGGCCAATGGGATGAGGTTCAGCCAGGCCAAGGGCCAGGTCCTGCCCTTAGGTCACACCAACCCCATCAAGGCTCTGGGCTGGGAGCAGAATGGCTAGAAACTGCCTGGTGGAAGAAGACCTGGGGCAGGAGTTGGTGAAAGCAGCTGGAGATGAGCCAGTGAATGTCCCGGCTTGGATCAGCAATGTTGTGGTCAGCAGGAGTAGGGCAGGGATTATTCCCCTGGACTGGGTACTGGTGAGGCCACAGCTTGAATGTTGGGGTCAGTTTGGGGCCCTCACTCCAAGAAGGACTTTGAGGGCCTGGCGCAGGTCCAGAGAAGGGCAACAAAGCTGGGGAAGGGTCTGGAGAACAGGGCTGGTGAGGAGCAGCTGAGGGACCTGGGGCTGTTGAGTCTGAGGCAAAGGAGAATGAGAGGAGACCTTGTGGCTCTCTGTGACTCCCTGAAAGGAGGCTGGAGCCAGGTGGGTGTTGGGCTCTTCTCTCAAGGAACAAGTGATAGGACAAAAGGAAATGGCCTTAAGTTGCCCGAGGGAGGTTTGGGTTGGACACGAGGAACAGTTTCTTCTTGAGGGTTGCCAAGGCCTGGTGCAGGCTGCCCAGGGTAGTGATGGAGTCCCCATCTCTGGAGGGGTTTCCAAGCTGCATAGATGTGGTGAGGACCATGGTTTGGTGGTGGCCTGGCAGTGCTGGCTACCTGGTTGGACTCCATGTTCTTAAAGGTCTCTTCCAACCTATTCCATGATTCTAAAAGGTCTCCCTATGGAACACTCTATTTCTATTCCCCTTTGTGGAAGTTCCTCCCTTCACTCTCTGTTGCTGAATGAGTAATTAATTCCCCATGGACACAAAATCTGACCCACCACTGAGAGCTAAACCTGAGCCACATTCCCCTCTCTGAAGTTATCTATTACCAGAAAAAAAACCATCAGGGCCAGTAAATTCCAGGTCCCCCCACCTGGAAATTTCACTTCCCCCCAGGTCTTTAGTGGGTATTTATATTTTAGCTGGAACTCTTGATAGCTACTGAAGTTTTCTGCTTCTCTTTTTGGCTTCCAGACCATCGATATTTACATCAAAAGAGATGCCAAGAAGGGGCCTGTGAATAACAAACAGACTGACTGGTCCTTCCGCCTGGATGGTGTCCTCCACAACACCTCCCAGGAGCTGACCTACGAGGCTGTGGCTAAGAGCCTGGTATCTGAAGCTTTACTGGGTTACAATGGTAATTTATTGCTGGGTTACTTTGAGAAGTGAGAGATTGCCCCTGGAGGGGTTCAAGGCCAAGGTGGATGAGGTCTTGAGCAACTTGGGCTAATGGGAAGCGTCCCTGCTCATGGCAAGAGGGTTGGGAACTGGATGAGCTTCAAGGTCCCTTCCAACACAAACCATTCTGTGATTCTATGAATTTGATCTGAGGGAGATGTCCCCTCTGAGAACTGCAAAGAGTCCCTCTTTGACTTTCACCTTTTGCTTTTGGAATCTTTTCCAGGCACCATCATGTGCTATGGGCAAACTGGGGCTGGCAAAACCTACACCATGACAGGAGCAGCGGCTGAGTACCAGCACCGAGGGATCATCCCCCGAGCTCTGCAGCAGGTCCTGGGGTCAGGGTGGTGGCTGGGAGGTGAGAAGCTGGAGATGAGACAGCACCAAGCACTGTCAGCCCAGCCCCAGCAGTGTCCTGGGCTGATCTCCAGCAGCCTGGGCAACAGGGGCAGGGAGGGGATTCTGCCTCTCTGCTGGACAGCTGCGACCTCACCTGCAGTGCTGGGACCAGCTCTGGAGTCCTCAGCACAGCAGGGACAGGGACCTGTTGGAGCAGGGCCAGAGGGGGCCACAGCAATTTTGGGAGGACTAGAAGGGCTGTGTTGTGAGTTCAGGCTGAGAGCTGAGCTTGTTAAGCCTGGAGAAGAGAAGGCTCTCGGGAGAGCTTCTGGTGGCCTTTCAGTGCTTCAGGGGGACAACCAAAAAGCTGGGTCCGAACTTTTGAGCAGGGCCTGTTGTGACAGGACAAGGGGTGATGGTTTGAACTGAAAGAGGGAAATTTAGACTGGAGAGAAGGAAGAGATGTTTGTACCATGAGGGTGGTGAGACCCTGTCTCAGGTTGCTCAGATTGGTGGGAGATGTCACATCCTTGGAACCATTCCAGGCCGGGTTGTCTGGGACTCTGAGCAGCCTGCTCTAGCTGCAGATATCTCTATTGACTGCAAGGGGGTTGAACTGGATGAGCCTTCATGGTCCTTCCCCACCCAAATTATTCCATGATTCTGTGAATGGCCAAGAGTCTGGATGAAACAGCAAGAACAGGTCTTGTATTAGCTCTTGCTGCTACTCACTGAAGTGTTTGAACACAGTGACAGGTTTTATGTTTATCTCCATCACCCTCTTACTTTTTTCGTCCTTCAATTAAGTGATTTAAAGAAATAAAGAAGCCTGTAAAAATATCCCATAATTTCAGTCTGCTTTGGGTTGGAAGTGACCTCTGGAGATCATCCAGTCCAGGCCCCCTGCTAAAGCAGGGGCACCCACAGCAAGATCAGAGTTTCCAGGTGGGTTTGGAATCTCTTCACACAAAGAGACTTCACAACCTCTCTGGGCAGCCTGGGACAGGGCTCCAGCACCCTCACACTAAAGAGGTTTCTGCTCATGGTCAGATGGAACCTCTTGGGTTCCAGTTTGTGCCCATTTGCAGATCTTGTTCCTGTTTCATTCTCCTGACTTGCATAAGTAACTTGCTGTTTCCCAAATGTCAGCAGGCCTCCAAAAGTGCTGTTTTCAACACTTAACCTTTTGTGAAATCACTTTAAAGCTGATTTAACCCTGTAGGGCACCCAGGGAATCAGCCACAGACACAAACATGCACTTAGAGCTGCTCACAAAGGCAAATTTCTTCTCTGCAAAGCCAGAAATAGGTTAAGAATCCTGTTCTTGAGCTCATAGCACCACTGACAAACTCTTTGTCTTTGTGTAGATCTTCAAGGCCACTGCCCATTCCCTTGATACCTGTGTCACTGTCAGAATATCCTACCTGGAAATCTACAATGAGACCTTGGTTGACCTCCTGTCCACCGTGGGCAGTGGTGGCAACAGCGACGTGCCGATGGCTGTGGTGGATTGTCCACAGGGGGTTTATGTCAAGGGTTTGTCCATGCATTCAGTTAGCCACGAGGAAGATGCTCTCAATCTTCTCTTTGAGGCAAGCAAAGACAATTTTGTACTTCATCTGAATGTATTTATAGGCTTGGCTGTAAAGCAGGAGGTGGGAGGCCTGAATGTTGAGGTTCAGGATAGATCCAGAAACTGGTGAAAGGTTTAGAGCACAATGACCAGGGCAGGGATCATTTCTCTGGTGGAATCCTGGGCTCAGTTTTGGGGCCACTCACTCCAAGAAGGACATTGAGGGGCTGGAGTGGGTCCAGAGAAGGGCAACAAAGCTGGAGAAGGGTCTGGAGAACAGGGCTGATGAGAAGCAGCTGAGGGACCTGGGCTTGCTGAGCCTGGAGCAAAGGAGGCTAAGGGGAGATCTTGTGGCTCTCTGCAACTCCCTGAAAGGCTGGAGCCTGGTGGGGGTTGGTCTCTTCTCCAAAGCAACAAGTGTCAGGACAAGAGGAAATGGCCTGAAGTTGCCCCAGGGCAAGTTTAGGATGGACATTAGTAGAAACTTCTTCCCTGAAAGAGTTCTCAACCACTGGAACAGGCTCCCCAGAGAGGTGGTTGAATCCCCATCCCTGGAGGTGTTTAAAAGCCACAGAGATGCGGTGCTGAGGGGCATGGTTTAGCACCAGCCTTGGTTGAGTGAGATCATGGTTGGACTTGGTGATCATAAAGATCTTTTCCAACCAAAATGTTTCTGATTTCCATGAAACATAAACCAGCTCCTGCTCTGCCTCCTGCTCTCACCCAGTGATCCTGGCCAGGCTCTGCAGTGGGAGGTTGGCACCGAACTCTGTGACTCTTCAACTTCCCTTCACCCTACAACAGCTAAGGCTTTTTTTCTCATCCCCTGTCACTTCACTTGCAGGGTGAGACCAACAGGGTGATGGCAGAGCACACTCTGAACAGGAACTCCTCCAGATCTCATTGCATCTTCACTATTTACATCGAGGTGAGAGCTCCAGCACTTTCTCCTGAGCCTCAAAGGGCTAAGGATCTTTGCATGTCTGCTTTTCATTCTATTTCACTTGTGTCTAATCAACAGTTTCTGTTCTTCTCTCTCTCAGTCTCGTTTCAGGCTGTTCTCAGATGTCAAATGCATCCACTCCAAAATCGACCTGATTGATCTGGCAGGCTTGGACAGGCTGAGCAAGACAGGAGTAAGTACCAGAAGCATCAGTAAGCAACAAGGGGGGAGGTGAAGAGATGGGGGTTTCCCAACCCAAAACAGCCTGTGAGAAGCAGCAGAAGATGTGACTAATTGTAAGCCACATGAGCAGAGCAGAGCAGAGCAGGGCAAGGCAGCGCAGCGCAGGGCAGAGCAGAGCATGCTTCAGCCGTGTGCAGCTGCTGTGTGTGGTTTCTAAGCCCACATCTGCATCACTCACATCCTCTGCCTGCCTTCCAACCTGGGCCAGGCTCACTTGGTTCATTTGAGACTAGAATTTCTCAAAGAACCCCTTGACTTTCACCTTCATTCCACGAAGGACAGTGTAAATCCTCCATTTCTGGCCACAGCAGGCAAACTGTTGAAGCTTTTAGAGCATCCAGGTTTGACAGCTGAAAACTCCTCAGGTCCTGTGTGACATCAGGAGCAGAAATTCTATTGACCTTGGGACAAATCATAGAATCATTTGGTTCTCCTGCCCTTCTGCTCTGCACTGGTGAGGTCTCACCTGGAATATTGTGTTCAGTTTTGGGCTCCCCAGTTCAGGAGGGAAAGGGATCTACTCAAAAGAGTCCAACGGAGGGCTGCGATATGATGAAGGGTCTGGAGCTCTGCCCTGTGAGGAGAGGCTGAGGGACTTGGGGCTTTTTGTTCTGGTGAAGAGAAGACTTAGAGGGGATCTAATCAATGTTTATAAATATCTGAGGGCTGGGGGTCAAGAGGGAGAGAACAAACTCTGCTCAGTTGCACCCTGTGATAGGACAAAGGGTATGAACTACAGCACAGGAAATGCCACTTCAACATGAGGAGGAACTTCTTTACTGTAAGGGTCCCAGAGCACTGGCACAGGCTCTCCAGAGAGGTTGTGGAGTCTCCTTCTCTGGAGACTTTCAAGCTCTGTCTGGATGCATTCCTATGTGACCTGAGCTGGATTCTATGGTCCTGCTCTGGCAGGAGGGTTGGACTTGATCTATGAAGGTCCCTTCCAAACCCTAATATCCTGTAATCCTGTGATCATTTAGGTTGGAAAAGACCTTCAAGATCATTGAGTCCAATGATAAACCCTACTCTACCAAGCCCAATCCATGATTTAGCCTTTGGGAAGCAGACCCAGAGGTCCTGGTAGAGCTGAGGAGTCCAGAAACTCGTTTTCAACCTGAAGCAAGCTCTAGATCATGAATGTATTGGGTCTGAATGAACTTCCTCATGGGTCAAGCAGAGTTGTGTCCTCTCTAATGTGCCCTCCCTCCAGTGGCACATCCAGAAATGGGCCTGATGGAAGCTTTGTCGTTTGATTTTCATTGCAGTCTGAAGGCCAGGTTCTGAAAGAAGCCAGCTACATCCACAAGTCTCTGTCGTTCCTGGAGCAGATTGTCATTGCCCTGGCTGATCCCAGGAGGGAGCACATCCCTTTCCGCCGGAGCAAGCTGACCCACGTGCTGAAGGACTCGCTGGGTAAGAGCCTGGTGGGAAACCAGCTGCAGACAGACCCTAGAAAACAGCTGCAGTGAGCGTGTCAGCTGCTAAGGCACACAGGAACACGTGGAACTCGTCATGGTTCAGAGGCTGTCTGCTTTTCATGGAATCATGGAATTGTTTTGGTTGGAAAAGACCTCTGAGATCATCTAGTCCAATCGTTTTCCTCAGGGAATAAAACAGCAGGAGACACCATGCAAAGCTGACACTGAGCCTGCCAGCAGAGATTCACAGAGCCTTAGAATCATAGACTCAGAGAAGCACAGAATGGTTTGGGTTGGAAAAGGTCTTTAAGATGATGGAGTCCAACCATGAACCCAGCACTGCCAGGGCATCACTAAACCATGGCCCTCAGCACCATAGCTCCACAGCTTTGAAACCCCTCCAGCAGTGGGGACTCCACCACTGCCTTGGGCAGCCTGGTACAGAAGTTGTTTCTCGTGTCCAACCTAAACCTCCCCTGAGGCAAGTTGAGACTAATTCCTCTTCTCCTGTCACTTGTTGCTTGGGACAAGAGACCAACCCCACCTTTCAGGGAATTGGACAAGGTCTCCCCTCAGCCTCCTTTTCTTCAGGCTCAACAACTCCAGGTTGCTCAGCTGCTCCTCACCAGCCCTGTTCTCCAGACCCTTCACCAGGTCCATTGCCCTTCTCTGTTCACTAACACTCAGAGTACCTTATAAAACTACCACCCTGCTCCAGCCCCCAGCCCCCAGCATGTTTCTGACCTTTCCAGATGTTCCTGCTTTAATATCAGGCCATAGATGACAAACTGAAACACCTCATCCACCAAAGGAGTGGTGCTGCACAGTGTCCCTAGGGAAGTCTTCTCTTGGAGTGGAGACAGAGGAGGAGTGAGCAGCAGAGAACAGGCAGGGGACATTTGTGTGGAGTAACCAAAGCCATAAGAAACAAGAGTGATGTTTGCAGTGTTTTAAGCACAAGTCCTACTTTGCTGTTAGGGAAGGCAGTGGCTGTGTCTCACCAGCTTCCCCATGCTTAGATTTAGGCTTTTAAACCCCTCTGCTCCAGTTTTCTTGGCTCCAGGCTTTCTCACTTTGCATTTCACCTCTGTACTGCACCATCACCACAGCAGGAACATATTTTCACCTCTATCCCTAACTCATTGTGGGCTACTGTGTTCCTCTACCCCTCAGAGCTTCCGAGGGATGGTTACAAACCATCTTCTTTGCTGCTGCTCTTTTCTGCAGTGTATTAAGAAGGGCTGTGGTTAGTAGGTCGAGAGAGGTTCTCCTGCCCCTCTGCTCTGCCCTGATGAGGCCACATCTGGAGTCCTGTGTCCAGTTCTGGGCCTCCCAGTTCGAGAGGCAATGGCTTGAGAGAGTCCAGTGCAGAGCGATGAAGATGCTGTAGGGAATGGAACCTCTCTGTTAGGAGGAGAGCCTGAGGGAGCTGGGGCTGTGCTGCTTGGGGAAGAGGAGACTGAGAGGTGACCTCATCTGTGTTTATCAATATGTGAAGGTGAGTGGCAGGAGGCTGGAGCCAGGCTCTGCTGGGTGATGCCCAGTGCCAGCACAAGGGGCAATGGGTGGAAGTTGAGGCATAGGAAATTCCATGGAAACATGAGGATGATTTTTTTTACTGTGAGGGTGACAGAACACTGGCACAGGCTGCCCAGGGGAGTTGTGGATTCCCCCTCTCTGGAGATATTCTAGACCTGCCTGGATGTGTTCCTGTGTGATCTGCTCTAGGTGATCCTGCTCTGCAGGAGGGTTGGACTGGCTGAGCTTTGGAGGTCCCTTCCAGCCCCTGACCTTCTGTGATTCTGTGATTCTTTATCTCAGCACACACCAGAAGCCATTTCAGGAAAGGAAACAACAACAACAAAGCCAACTCCAAATGACATTCTTTGTTTCATTACTTTGCATTTCTCCCCCAGGAGGAAACTCCAATATTGTGCTGGTGACAAATATCTGTGGGGAAGCTGCACATGTGGAGGAGACTGTAAGTTGAGCTGATTACTGCAGAATTCAAGTCTTGTTCTTCCTGCTGCTGGAATTGGCCACAGCTCAAGTTTAAATATGAGTCTCTGGAGGGTTGTGGCAGAATTCCCAGAGAAACATCTTGCTTAATTCGTCACTAACACTGGATAAGAGTTGAGTCCTATCTCAGAGGCTTGGAGAACAGATTGCTCTCACCAGTCTACTTTGTGGTTGGGTCCAGTGATCTTAAAGGTCTTTGATAATGTAGTTCTGTGATGCAAATTAGTGGCCTGGGGAAGGTGAGAGCCTGAAATAGAACATAAGCAGCTACAAGCAGAGTCAGAGAACCATGGACTGCTTTGGGTGAGAAGGGACATTTAAAGCTCATTCAGTCCAACCCCCTGCAGTCAGCAGGAGCATTTGCAGCTAGAGCAGGTTGCTCAGAGCTTCAAACAACCTGACCTGCAATGGTGTTAGACTTGGGGAATCTCCCACCTCTCTGGGCACCCTGCAACAGGATCTCACCACCCTCATGGTCCAAAACCCCCTCCCTTCTCTCCAGTCTGAATCTCCCCCTTTCAGCTCAAACAATCACCCCTTGGCCTGTCACAACAGGCCCTGCTCAAAAGCCTGTCCCCAGCTTTCTGAGTGCCCCTTTTAAACCTGATTTACACTGGATAATGTGAATGATCATTCTTGGCTCAACTCTAAGAAGGTGTTTGCTTGATCCATCACATAAAGAGGTTGATGGAATTGCACCCACTCACATCAGGGCTGAGCTGGCTCTGTGCTGGCTCAGGAACCAGGAGTAACCTCCTGACAGGTTTTTTTTTAAGCTGTGAAGCAGTGAGTTTGGTGAAAATCTCACTGTGTGACCTGGATTAACTCAGCCAGAGAAGGACTCACTTTGCTTTTTGCTCTTTGCCAAGAAAGTATTTAGTTACCAAACCAAAACTGAACCTGTGATAGACCCATGAAATGGTTTTGGTTGGAAGAGACCTTTAAGATCATAGAGTCCAACCTTTAACCCAGCACTGCCAGGTCACCACTAAACCATGGCCCTCAGCACCACATCTCCAAGGCTCTGAACTCCCTCCAGAGGTGGAGATTCCACCACTGCTCTGAGCAGCTTGGGACAGGCCTTTGCAACCTTTTTCATCAAGAAATTGTTCATGTCCAACCCAAATCTCCTCTGGGACAACCAGAGGCCATTTCCTCTTGTCCAGTCACTTGTTCCTTGGGAGAAGAGACCAACCCCCACGTGGCTCCAACCTCTTTTCAGGGAGTTGCAGAGAGCCAGAAGGCTCTCCCCTCATGCTGCTTTGCTCCAGGCTCAACAGCCCCAGGTCCCTCAGCTGCTCCTCACCAGCCCTGTTCTCCAGACCCTTCCCCAGCTTTGTTGCCCTTCTCTGGACCTGTGCCAGCCCCTCAATGTCCTTTTTGAAGTGAGGGGCCCAAAACTGAGCCCAGGATTCAAGCTGTGGCCTCACCAGTGCCCAGTCCAGGGGAACAATCCCTGCCCTACTCCTGCTGATCACACCATTGCTGATCTAAGCCAGGAGATTCACTGGCTGATCTCCAGCTGCTTTCACCAACTCCTGCCCCAGGTCCTTTTCTACTAGGCAGAAGACACCTCCTTGTCTTCTGATAGTGTCTAGAAACAGCTGCTGTACTTTGCATCAAGAAGAGGGTTTTCAGGACCTTGCTCTGAAGATACCTCAGTTGAAGGTCCAAATCTGCCTGGCCATTGTGATTCTGAGCAAGCTGCCATGGGTGCCCCTGCTTCAGCAGGGGATTTGGACTGGCTGATCTCCAGAGGTCCCTTCCAACTCCACCACGCTGGGTTCTGTGTGATTTGGAGTGTCGAGGCTGTGTTATTCTTTGATGAGAAATAGGAGTATTTTGGGGATGGCAGCTGTGGCATACAAAGAGCTATCCACAGGCAGAACAGAGAGGACAAAGACGTGGTCTGGAGCTGCCTTATCACACAGAAAACACCAGTGAGAGCTGGAATGAGAAACCCTGTGCTGCTCCCTGCAGTTAAACAGCTGTCGTGTTTCTCTGTTCAGGGATCTGCTCGGTTAGATTCTGGGCATAACATCCTCACCACTACCTCCTTCAGTCACTCAACTCCCTGTCTTTCAGTTGTCTTCTCTTCGTTTTGCAACCAGAATGAAATGGATCACAACAGAGCCAGTCATCAATGAGACATATGACCAAGAGGTATGTGGAGAAGGGAGGGGAAGAGGCAAGTTTTCCTCAGGCTCATTATTATTGAGGGTGATAACTTTAAAAAGCAGAGGGAAATTCCTTGGTTTAATGATTCCCCAAGGTGACACTCGTTGGATTTGGAGATCTGACTAAATGGATTCATAGTTGACCTTTTTCAGTGGTATTTCATTAGTCACCTTAGCAATGCTGGAGGGTGCAGGCACCCTGCTGGGCACATCTGCCCTGGCATATGGTAATTCCTTCAGCTGCACAAACAGGAGTCTTGAATTGCCCTGAGATATTACCCTGTGGGCTGCTCCACCATGGGTGGCTTTGGAATCTCTCCACACAAGGAGACTCCACAACCACTCTGGGCGGCCTGGGACAGGGCTCCAGTACCCTCACAACAAAGAATTTTTCTCCTCCTGATCAGAGGGAACCTCCTGGGTTCCAGTTTTGTGCCCTTTGCCCCTTGTCCTGTCACTGGGCACCACTGACAAGAGTCTGGCCTCATCCTCTTGCTCTCCAGCCTTTGGGTATCAATAAGC
Organism: Tricholaema leucomelas; assembly: GCA_013400475.1. NCBI lineage: Eukaryota > Metazoa > Chordata > Aves > Piciformes > Lybiidae > Tricholaema lacrymosa > Tricholaema leucomelas. The sequence goes on from WAAF01019253.1 coordinate 22,929, forward strand.
CCCAGGTACCTCAGCCTCTCAAAGAGCAGCTCTCAGCCACTTCCAAAGCAGCTCAGTGAATCCCAGGGAGATTTGTGTGCCCATCCCTTTCTGGAGGCACTTTGTAAGCAGTGAATCCTTGAGGATACTCGGTGTTGTAGAGAAATTCAGACACACCCCAGGAGACTCCCTCCTCTCTGGAAACTCTGGAAGGCTCAGAGTGGAATCCTCCAGATTTTGCTTTCCAGACACTATCTCATAATCCAGAACTTGATGGCTCCTGCAGTACCAGAGCAGGAAAGCATCAAATTAACAACCAGGTGGCCCTTCTTTGGAGGCTCATTCTGCAGGCTGCACACCCAGGACACACCAGAAGCTGTCCTGTTGGAGCTGATCAAAGGCCAAATGCTCTCCAGACCCAGTGACTGTGCTGGTTCAAAGCACAAGGGAGCTGGTACCCAGCCAGGATGTTCTCCAGCAGCCACTGCAGTGCTGCTCCTCAGTAATTCTGCAACATTTTATCATTAACTCTCCCTTCTGCTTTCCTGCTAGGGAAGAGTGAGGGCTTTGGAGAAGGAGATCACCCTCCTGAAGCAGGAGCTGGCCATACAGGGCTGCTTGGTAAGGGACAGGCTGTGGTGTCTTAGACAGGACCTAGTTAAGGCTGTGACATGACCTCTGTTTTGCAGTGGGATCAGTGAGCTCAGCTCCAGTATGTTTGTGCTGGAGAATCCCAGGTTGGAAGGGACTTCTGCAGGGGCACCCACAGCAGCTTGCCCAGCATCACAATGCCCAGGGGCGTTTGGAATCTCACTAGAGGAGACTCCACAACCTCTCTGGGCAGCCTGGGACAGGGCTCCAACACCCTCACAACAAAGAACTTTCTCCTGTTCAGCTGCAACCCTCTTAGGTTCCACTTTGTGTTCACTGCCCCTTGTGCTGTCCTTGGGCACCACTGACAGTCTCTCGCCCCCCACCCTTTAGTCATTGATGTGCATTGATCAGATCCCCATGGGTCTACTCTTTTCCAGGCTCAACAGCCCCAGGGCCCTCATCCTTTCCTCCTCACAGAGCTGCTCCAGGTGCCTCAGCAGCTTCCCATCCTCCACTGGATTCTCTCCAGCATTTCCCTGTCTCTATTGAACTGAGGAGCCCACAATTCCTCCTTCTGCTTCCAGAAGCAAAGCTCTGAACATGCCATCCCTGGGTTGTAGCTCCAGTCCCCAGCCACTGCAGATGTTTTTATCAGACTTTTGAAGCCCTCCTCTTGTTCAGTTGAGACCTGAAGGGGAATTCCTAGCTTCCAGACACCCCCAAATCCCATTTCCTGCAGGCTGGGATGATAAATTGCAGTCAGGAATGGAACACAAGGCTCCCCCGCAGAGCAGGGTCAGGTGTTTGGCAGTCCAGAACTCACTAAGCTTTGTGTTTAGCACTGGCACTCAGCTGTTCACTTGGTTTTGTTTTCTTTCTTTCCAGGCAAACCGTTTTTTGGTGAGTTATGACCCTCTGACTGACAGCCAGATAGCAGACATCAAGTCTCAAGTCCATCAATACCTCGAAGGAGCTATTGATGAAATTGATGTAAGTTGCTTTCTAGTGGAGAAAGACTTAAAAAGTGATTCCACCTCTGTTTACACCAAGACAGAAGTAGCCAAACTGCCTTTTGAAGAGCCTGTATTTAACTCCCAAAGCTCTACAGCATTGTACTTTAATCACAGGATCCCAGGCTCACAGAATGTTAGGGGTTGGAAGGGACCCAAGGAGATCATCGAGTCCATCCCCCCTGCCAGAGCAGGGCAATACTACCTTACACAGATCACAGAGGAACACATCCAGACAGGCCTTGAAAGGCTCCAGAGAAGGAGACTCCACAGCCTCTCTGGGCAGCCTGTGCCAGTGCTCTGTGAGCCTTACAGTAAAGAAGTTCCCCCTTGTGTTGAGCTGGAACCTCCTGTGCTGCAACTTACACCCATTGCTCCTTGTCCTATCCCAGGGAGCAGTGAGCAGAGCCTGTCCCCCCACTCCTGACCCCCAGCCCTCAGATAGTTATAAACATTGATTAAATCCTCTCTCAGTCTTCTCTTCTCCAGACTAAGCAGCCCCAGGGCCCTCAGCCTCTCCTCATAGGCCATGCCCCCCAGTCCCCTCATCATCCTCCTAGCCCTCCACTGGACCCTCTCCAGCAGATCCCTGTCCCTCTTCAACTGGGGAGCCCAAAATTCATTTAATTTTTTGCTTGTTAAAGGCTGTCTCCTTCTTTTCATTCCATTTGTGGGGTTTTGGGGAAGCTTGAGGAGACTTCTCCTCAGTCCTGAAACCTTTTAAATGGATTCATTTGAAACTCTGTAAAGATTAAACCTTCTACATGGATTCATTTGAAACTTCTGTAAAGAATTAATGTCAAATTTTGTTCTTTCAACTGAATCTTTGTGGGGTGTGCTGCCAAAATATGTCCATCAGAGGCAGCTTCATCAGGGCAGCCTTTCTCAACTTGAACCTACACAAATGATTGTGAAAAGAAACAACAAAAGTCATAGAATCACACAATGATTCAGGTTGGAAAAGACCTCAGAGCTCATCTACTCCACTCCCCCTGTCATGGGCAGGGACACCTCTCAACTACATTTGGTTGCCCAAGGCCTCATCCAGCCTAGCCTTGAACACCTCCAGGCAGAGGGCATCCACAACCACTCTGGGCAACCTATTCCAGTGTCTCACCACCTTCACACTGCAGAACTTCTTCCTGAGATCCAGTCTAACCCTACTCTTCCTCATTTTAAAGCCATTCCTCCTTGTCCTGTCTCTAGACACCCCTATGAAAAGTCCCTCTCCAGGCAGATGGCATCACTTGCTCCTGCATGTTTAGATATCCCTGTGGGGACAAAGAGGAAAGGGAACAGTAATGCAGGAAAATGGAAGTTTTCAAGGCACACTCAGAGCTCCTGGCAAGTTTTGTGGGGCTGTGGAGAGAAGCTGTTGTGACAACACTGCAGAAGTTGCTGCAAGTCTGTTTTCCAAACAGTGAGATAAGGAACCATGAATGGAAACATTTGAGACATTGCCTGTTGTTGTTTTAATCATTATCTTCTCTCTAAGAGCCTGCTTTCTCCCTCCAGCAGGCAGGAGTGGAGTACAAGAAGGGTTTATTAGATCAAGGTGTTTTACCTGGCCTGCAAAAGGTGATGTGGGAGGTTGTGGAGCAAGGTAGAGAAGGACTAAAGGATTGTCACTGTTCTATGCCACTGAAGAGTCTCTTAGAGAGAGGGCTGAGAACATTTCATCCTTTGTCCAGTCTCTTGGAACATGGAAGAGCTGAGTGCAGCTTCCTGCTCAGCTGCAGATTGTCCAACACTTGGCTGGCCACACCTCTGCTCATCAGCTCCAGCGCGGAGACAGCAGCACAGCTTAAAAGCACTGCTTTGGTATCGTGGGTAAGAGAAGTTCAGTGCCTAGGGAACCTTGGTCAGCACAAATCCAGGCCAGGGATGCAGGGCTGGAGAGCAGCCCTGAGGAAAAGGACTTCGGGGTGCTGGGGGGTGAGAAGCTGGAGATGAGCCAGCACTGAGCACTGCCAGCCCAGCTCTGGCTGTGTCCTGGACTGATCCTCAGCAGTGCAGGCAGCAGGGCCAGGGCCCTCCCTGTGCTCTGCTGAGACCTCAACTGCCGTGCTGGGGCCAGCTCTGGAGTCCTCAGCACTGCAGGGGCAGGGAGCTGTTGGAGCAGGACCAGAGGAGGCCACAGCAATGCTGGGAGGGCTGGAAGAGTTGGGCTTGTTCAGCCTGGAAAGGGAAGGCTCCAAGGAGACCTTCTGGTGGCCTTTTAGTGTTTCAAGGGGGCAATCAGAAAGCTGGGGACAGACTTTTGGGCAGGGCCTGCTGTGTGACAGGACAAGGGGTGATGGTTTGAACTGAGGGAAATGCAGATTGGGGAGAAGCAAGAGATTTGTTATGCTGAGGGTGCTGAGACCCTGACCCAGGTTGCCCAGAAAGGTGAGAGATGCCTCATCCCTGGAGCCGTTCCAGGTCAGGTTGTTTGGGGCTCAGAGCAACCTGCTCTAGTTGCAGATGTCCCTGCTGATTGTAGAGGGGTTGAACCAGATGAGCTTTAGTGGTCCCTTCCAACCCAAGCCTCCTGATGATTCTATGAGAAGCAGATAAAGTCAGTACAAGGTCAGCAGATCTTTGAAGCAGTACAGCTGACCACACATGGAAATGTCTGTCTGTGTCTTCACTGTGCACCTCCCCTCCTCAGGTCCAGAACATCAGGCAAGTCCAGGAGGTGTTTAAGCAGTCCAAACTGATTCTAAGGTAAGAGATCCTCATTCCATGCCAACCCAAGACATCCTATGGGTCTATTTTCAAAGGTGAAGCATCTCACAGTAAGGTTTAGAAAGTCCACAAAGCATTTTCACACTTACCATGACATCATTAGGAAGAACAAGGAATAACCTGGTGCTGAAAACACAATTCTGGACCAATTCTGCTGTCCTTTGCACAGGAAGGTTATTGCCTGTAACCTTCCAGTGTTCCTAAATCATGTTCGAGGAGTCTTGATGTTAAACTTCACTTCTATCACTAAGCATAAACTGTCCAGAATCCCTGGTCATGGAGTTTATCTCCATAGTACAAGGCCTTTGACACTGTCCCCCACAGCAAACTGCTGGCTAAGCTGTCAGCCCACGGCTTGGATGGCAACACTCTGTGCTGGGTGAGGAACTGGCTGGAGGGCCGAGCCCAGAGAGTGGTGGTGAATGGTGCCACATCCAGCTGGCTGCTGTCACTAGTGGTGTCCCTCAGGGGTCAGTGCTGGGCCCCATCCTCTTTAACATCTTCATAGATGATCTGGATGAGGGCATGGAGTCAGTCATCAGCAAGTTTGCAGATGACACCAAGCTGGGGGCTGATGTGGCTGGG
>WAAF01019254.1:0-28018 GCA_013400475.1 Tricholaema leucomelas
GTTGAAGCCAATCCTGGCTGGGGCACTTGGTCTGGGTGCTTGGGCAGGGCTGGCTGAGCTTGGAGGTCTCTTCCAACCTGCTTGGTTCTGTGATTCTGATAAAGCTCTGTCTTTAGGTTCTGATGAAGGTTTATCTGCCTTTACCTACCAGCACAGCACATACTCTGTTTTCTTCAAAGAGGGAAAAACCTTCCTCTGGTTCATTCAATCCTTAACCTCACTTAAAAGTGTCATTAATTAAAAAATACAAAAGTCTCTTCATGCTAATTTTTTGCCTTTCAAGTCTGTTATCAGTGCTGCTTGGTTTAGGCTGTCAAGCTGCAAGCAGATGACAGCAAGCAGTGACCATCAGGCAATGTCTAGATGGGAAATGTTGGCCCACAATGCCTGGGAGTATCTTTGGATCTCCATGGCTGAATAGTTCCATCCTCTGCTGTGCCACAATGGCAGTGTCTGCACATCACAGAATCAATCACAGGATGTCAGGGGCCGGAAGGGACCTCCAAAGCTCATCCAGTCCAACCCCCCTGCCACAGGAGCATCTCCTACACCAGATTACACAGAACACATCCAGGCAGGTCTTGAATATCTCCAGAGAAGGAGGCTCCACAGCCCCCCTGGGCAGCCTGTGCCAGGGCTCTGTCACCCTCACAGGGAAAAAAAATCTTCCTCATGTTTAAATGAAACTTCCTCTGCCTCAGCTTCTACCCAGTGCCCCTTGTCCTGTCCCTGGGCATCACCCAGCAGAGCCTGGCTCCAGCCTCCTGGCACTCACCTTACATACTGATAACCATTGCTGAGGTCTCCTCTCAGCCTCCTCCTCTCCCAGCAGCACAGCCCCAGCTGCCTCAGGCTCTCCTCCTAACAGAGCTGTTCCACTCCCTTCATCCTCATTGTGGCTCTGTGCTGGACTCTCTCAAGCAGTTCCCTGTCCCTCTTGAAGTGGAGGGCCCAGAACTGGACACATGTCCCCTTCCTCTCCAAATCCTTGTATTGACCTAATCTTCAGTAATCAAAACTAATTTCATATCTAAAAGACACTCTGAAGGGCAGATCTGTGACCGCAAACCAGCCAGGCACAACCACCCAGATGCAGCTCAATTGCCATCCTCCCTCACTGGGCAAAGAACCTGTGCCCTAATGGTGTGGCAGTTACTTTGTCTCCATGGTGATGTGCATGTGTGAGAGGGCCACAAATACTGCTTGATGTTTATGAACAACTCAGCTTATAGCCAGCGGTGCCCTACTCTTTGTGTGCTGCTACCTGGAGTGCACCTCCACTTATTTCACAGCAACACCTTCTAATTAACTAAACCAAGGCACCAAGCCTGATCTAGGGTACAGGATCATGGAATCACAGAGTCACACAATCATAGAACTGACCAGGTTGGAAGGGACCTCCAAGCTCATCCAGTCCAACCTAGCACCCAGCCCTATCCAGTCAACCAGACCATGGCACTGAGTGCCTCATGCAGTCTTTGCTTGAACACCTCCAGGGGTGGTGAGCCCATCGTGTCTCTGCCCATGGCAGGGGGGTTGGAACTAGATGATCCTTGTGATCCCTTCCAACCCTGACTGATTCTATGATTCTAAGTGCCATAATCTAGTTGATTGGATAGGGCTGGATGCTAGGTTGAACTGGATGAGCTTGGAGGTCTCTTCCAACCTGGTTAAAAGATGAGTGTGATGGTTTGGGTGTTACCTGTCCCCCCACACTTAAGAAAAGCACCCAGAGTAGACCCAGATGCTCTGGAAAATTGAATGAAGCTTTACATTCAGAGCTTAGCAGAGTATACACACAGATAGTTACCATACTTACAGCTACAGACAGACACAGACAAGTAGAAGGTAATAGAGAAACACAGCAGCCCTCCCAGAAACCAGAGTGCCCAGGAGGGGCTCCCAACCACCCTTCCACCTTCCTCCCACCCCTCTACCTTATCCCAGGGTTTGCCTTAAGTGCAAGGTGAGTTTGGAGGATCATCAAGGGGCTTTAGGAAGCAGAAGGATTAGTTACACAGACAGCAGGTTAGGTCAGAGAGAAGTTCATGCAGCCCCAGAGACAGACTCTGTTATCTATGGTTGTGTTCTTGTTCTGATCCATCTCAGCAAGCCTGTGAGTGCAGCAGACATCACCATTGGTTCCTTTTCACAGCCTAGCATCTAATTCCTCTCACCAAAGTATCCCAGCTAGGCTCAACCTGGCACAATGAGGCTGCTGCTCCTCTGTAATGCGACTGCAAGAATAGCTGTGACAAAGGCAATGTTAAAGTCTCCTTCTCTGGAGACTTTCAGAACCTGCATGGATGCACTCCTGTGCCAACTGCCCTAGGGGATCCAGATGCATTCCTGTGCCAACTATCCTAGGGGATGCTGCCTTGGCAGGGGGGTTGGACTGGATGGTCTCTGGAGGTCCCTTCCAACCTCTAAGGTTCTGCACTTCTGTGAAGGATACCCACGGCAGGTAGAAACAGAGAGATGAGGGCATAGCTGTGCAATGAAGGAGCACTGCTCACATCAACAGGTCCGAGGCAGGAGGAGAATCCCTCCTCCCCCAGGGCTGGGGAAGCACAGCTCACTCCTACAGCTCCTTGGCCACCGTCCAGCGCGAATTAAACCGCTGCACCCTACCTCCTCCTGCCTTTAATTGCTGCCTACACACTTAGTGAGCGGTGTTTGTACTTGTACAGCCTGGGACCTTTGAGAGGCTTAGCAACCAGGCTGAAAGAGGGAAGCAAACACAAGCCAGCAAATTGCTGCTAACAGAGGCCAAGCGTCCGCGCCGCACAACACCTGTGGGCAGACACGTAGGCAGCGCTGGCCACGCCGCGGAGGCAGCCGAGAGAGAGCCATCTACCCATTGTTGAGGAGTGAATGAAATACACTGCATTAAACCTGTCCCTTGGCAGCCATCCCAGTCAAACTGCCATGCTGGTTATCCCTGGGCACCCCCGTGTTTGCCCTCAAAGAGTTTGGAATACTTCGTGCCTTCGAGTGTGCAAACAGGAGCTGCCCAGCGCGAGCTGCCAGCGGCACGGCAGGGGGCTGCTGAAAGCTGGGGGGGTCCCTCCCTGCCTCTGCTCCCTGGGTCCCTCCCTTGCAGCCTCAGGTTGTGCCAGGGCAGGTCTAGGCTGGATGTTAGGAGGAAGTTGTTGGCAGAGAGAGTGATTGGCATTGGAATGGGCTGCCCAGGGAGGTGGTGGAGTGGCCGTGGCTGGAGGTGTTGAAGCCAAGCCTGGCTGGGGCACTTAGTGCCATGGTCTGGTTGATTGGGCAGGGCTGGGTGCTAGGTTGGGCTGGGTGAGCTTGGAGGGCTCTGCCAACCTGTTTGATTCTATTCTATTCTATTGTATTCTAACCTGTAACAGGCACCTTGCTCCCTGCCATGGCTGTTTGCTGGTAGCAGGACACCTCCCCAAAGACAGCATCCAGGTCTGGTCCCCTGAGTGAATAGGGGACCCTGTATTGGTGATTTCCTGATATGCAATCATAGAAACAAGCAAGGTTAGTAAAACATGGCAGATATGCTAAAAAGCCTTCCCAAACGTGCAGAACTGAAACAGATCATTCAGGGTGAAGTGTCCAAATGTCAGAGGGATCTAATCTCATCTTAACCTTCTCATTTAGGTCAAGGCTTCCTCTGCTATTTCCCTGATGGATGTTGAGTTGGAGCTGAATGTGACCATAACCATTGGCTTCGACAAGCTTCAGGTCAAGAGCTTGAGCAGGGCCTGATTTGGTTTAGTCCTTCTTCAGCTGACACATCTCACCTCACAGCCACCCGTGGCTGAAGGGCAACCCAGTTCCCTGCTCTTGCAGCTGAAGATGGTGGGAGCAGGCAAACACTTCTCTGCTCTGAAGTGCTCGCAGGAAGGCTTTCCGGACAGTGGCCAACACCTTCTACAAGTACTTTTTGGACTTGCCTCAGCTTGAGCAGAGACATTTGAGCAAGCATCAGGTTGTGAGGGAGTCTAGCTAAGTGAAAACCTGTAGTGGGCTCCCCAGTTCAAGAGAGACAGGGACCTGCTGGAGAGCATCCAACGGACAGCCAGGAGGATGATTAGGGGACTGAGCATCTCCCCTGTGGAGAGAGAATGAGAGCCCTGGGGCTGTTTAACCTGAGAAGAGAGGAGTGAGAAGAGATCAGGTCAATGTGCACAAATATCTGAGGGGTGGATGTCAAGTGGATGAGGCCAAGCAGTTTTTGATGGTCAGCAGCAGTAAGCCAAGGAGCAGTGGGTACAAACTGGAACAGAGAAGGTTTCAGCTCAACATGAGAGTGACAGAGCCCTGGAGCAGGCTGCCCAGAGAGGCTGTGGAGTCTCCTTCTCTGCAGACTTTCCAAAGCCATCTGGATGCATTCCTGTGCAACAACTACCTGAAGGGAGGTGGTAGCCAGGTGAGGTTGGACAGGGCTGGGTGGTAGGTTGGGCTGGATGAGCCTGGGGATCTCTTCCAACCTGATTGATTCTGTGATTCCTGCAGAGGAAGGCTGGGGAGGGACTATTGACAAGGTCTTGTAATGGCAGGACAGGGAGGAATGGGTTTGAACTGGCAGAGGGGAGATTCAAACTCGATGTCAGGAAAGGGTTCTTTGCAGTGAGGGTGCTGAGACACAGGCACAGGTTGCCCAGGCAGGTTGTGGCTGCTCCCACCATGGAGGTCTTCAGGACCAGGCTGGATGAGACCTTGAGCAACCTGTTCTAGTGGGAGGTGTCCCTGCCTATGGCATGGGGCTTGGAGCTAGATGGTCTTTGAGGTCCCTTCCAACCTCAACCATTCTGTGGTTCTACTCTCTAACACATTGACTGAGTGAAATGCTTCTCAGGTGCCACTCCAGGCACACAGGGCAGAGAGAGGAAAGCAAATTGTGTGCTGGGAGGAAAGAAGAAGATGATTGGGCACTGCTGAACGCAGTCCAACGACTCTCTGGTTCCTTGTGCTGAACAACAGACATTCTGTATCACCTCCTATTAACAAACAAAAGCCTTTTTCCCACGCCATTATATATTTACATTAGCCTACTGTGCGAGCCTGGCATGTTGGCTTCCTAAAGACTATTTGATCCCAAATGCAGCTCTGTGCCAGGATTGCTGGAACAAAACCACTGGGAGGTGGACAAACCTGTCCTGCTGCATTGCTTCTGGCCTTTTCAAAACAGAAAGCATTTCTCTGACTCATTACTGTAAAGGTACTAACAGAGCATACCAGTGATGATTTTTCTGACTGAAAGTGCCTGCATCTGCTCAAAAGGTTAATGCAGGTGCAAAGTAAGTGCATATCATGACAGATTTGTTGATACCAGCCAGGGGCAAATATTAAGTAGCTTATCTTTTAAAGAGAGAGATAAGGGAGAAGGGTTGTGAGGTGCTTGCCAATAAAGGTAGATTCATCACAGCTGATACTCCACAGCACTGTGGTAACCACAGCTGCTGGGACTTCTGAGGAAGAAGTTCTTCACAGCAAGGGGGGAGGTCTAGGCTGGATGTGAGGAGGAAGTTGTTGGCAGAGAGAGTGATTGGCACTGGAATGGGCTGCCCAGGGAGGTGGTGGAGTGGCCGTGCCTGGAGGTGTTGAAGCCAATCCTGGCTGGGGCACTTAGTGCCATGGTCTGGTTGATTGGGCAGGGCTGGGGGCTGGGTTGGGCTGGGTGAGCCTGGAGGTCTCTTTCAACCTGCTTGAGTCTATGATTCTAAGAGTGATTGCCCATTGGAATGGGCTGCCTGGGGAGGTGGTGGAGTCCCCAGCCCTGGAGGTGTTTAGCAGGAGGCTGGATGGGGCACTTAGTGCCATGGGTTGGTTAATTAGAAGATGTTAGATGATAGGTTGGACTCGGTGATCTCAGAGGTCTTTTCCAACCTGGTTAGTTCTGTGATCCTGTGACTGGTAACCAGAGCCCCACACCAAAACCCAGGATGTCCAAGGTTGTAGTTCTAACTCTTGATGTGTGTTGGGGTCTTTGGCAAGAGGCTCAGAACTACACTGAGTTCTTGAGTAGGTGAGGGAAGGGGTCGGGGGGGTAGGGAGAAGAGGATGTTCACACATCTCCACTTTCTCCAGCTGCAAAAAAAGAGAGCTTTTTCCTCTTCTTTGAGAGTAAGAACCCTGCAGGTAGAGAAGTGTTGTCAAGTGCTGATGCCACTGGGAGCTGATGGTGCTGCTGACAGAGCACATCTGTAAGGCTGAAAACTTGTACTGCTGTGTTCCAGTAAGGAGCTACAAAATCCACTCCCCTTGAAGTGTGAAGTGTTGAAGAAGGATAGGATCACAAAACTGTTTCACAGAGTCATAGACTCATAGAATGGTTTGGGCTGGAAGAGACCTCAAGGATCATCCAGTTCCAACCTCCTGCCATAGGCAGGGACACTTCCCACTGGAACAGGTTGCTCAAGGCCTCATCCAGCCTGGCCTTGAACACCTCCAGGGCAGTTGTGGATCACAGAATCACCCAATGTGATCAGAGATGTGTTCACCTGTGTCCACCTCATCCAGGTCCCTCTTGATGCCATCCCATCCCTCTGGCATGTGAACAGCACCGCTCAGCCTGGTGGCATCTGGAAGCTTGCTGACGTTTTGCAGTGCTATTTCAGTAGTGCCACTCTGCTGGGACTGTTGAACCCCACTGCCTTTTTAAGCAAGCTTGTCCTGGAAGGTTGAAATCAGCTCCAACAGCAGGATGTAATCCCGGCGGGTAAGTGGGATGCAGCTGCTGCAAGAGCCTTTCGGCATAGCCTAGAGTGCTCAGGAGCAGCAGCCTGATAAAATCACCAGGAGAGCACTGCCATGGGCACCGTTGGGAGCCTCCACAGCCGGTATGGTAATTGCTGCTAAGCGCTCACCTCTTGGGTTAAAGCTCTCGGTGCAGTGCCTGTGTGAAACCACAAAGACGCCACTTTGTAGGAAGCTGCTCCACCAAACCAGAAGGTGACAGTCCAGCCTTTGCCATGCTCTCTAAAATCCTTTCCGTGGGGAAACAGTTCAGGCATAAAATCAGGAGTGGGTGATTGACTGGGAGGGACGAGAAGAGGGTGGCAGTGAAAAAGGAAATGCAAAGCCAGTTTCACTCAGCACATAAACCAACAAAGCTTACAGACGGGGGGCGGTCGGGGGGGGAGGGGAATTAAAGAAAACAGAATTGGTGCCCAAGAGCATCTGAGGCAAGCAGCAAATGGGAGTTCGTCCACAGGACACAGTTTTTGGTGCTGCGTTTCCCTGGGTGAATTGCCTAGCGTGTGTCCCTGAGCTTTTCCTTCACTTAAGGAGGAGGAGAGGGTCCATCAGAGCTGAATTAACACCTCCCCCTGAGCCAGTTTGCTCTCCCTGTTGTAAAAGGCATCCAGAGAGGTTGTCAGCTCACTTAGCCTCTCTTTTAGTCTTTTAAGCTGGGTGGTGTGAATAGGCTTCAGAATGCCTTTGGGTTTTCCTTCACCCGAGGGTTGAGGCGAATGCTCCTTTTCATTCCCGGCCAGGGGAATTAAACAATAAGATCAAAATCTTGTAATCTCCTTGGGAATTCCTTTTACTTGTATAGGCTCTGAAATGCTGGGTTTGCCCTAAAGAGCCAAGCAAACGAAGGCAGAGGCTAATCAATCATAGGCTGCCTTTTGATGCAGGCATCCCCGATGTCTGCCGCCTATGCCACCGGTGAAACAAACATCTTCACCATTACTGATACCTAGGCAGGACTTCAAATGTCATTGAGCAGCTTCCTCATCCATCTCCTGGTCTGTTTGCAGGAAGCAGAAGAGAACCTGGAACCAAAGTAAACTTTATTATGCCTCTTTTTTACTTTCATATTACCGACTCATGAAGAGGACCACCCCATAATCTTACAGGATGCACTTAGAGGACCCCAGGATTGCACTGGGCTCTCCAAACAGGTTCGTTGTTAGAGTATTGCTTTCAGTAAAGGCAGCAGGAGCAGAGATCTTGAGTTTACAGCTGTGCTGCTCCCTCTGCCTCAGTGCTCTGTGGAACACACTGCAAACAGTGTCGAGTCTGGAGAAGAGAAGGCTGAGAGATCTGATCCCTGTGTGCCAGCAAACGAGGGGTGGCTGCCAAGTGGATGGGGCCAAGCTCTTTTTGGTGGTCAGCAGCAACAAGACAATGAGCAATGGTTACAAACTGGAACAGAGAAGGTTTCACCTCCACATGAGCGGGAACTGCTTTACAGTGAGGGTGACAGAGCCCTGGAGCAGGCTGCCCAGGGAGGCTGTGGAGTCTCCTTCTCTGCAGACTTTCTAAACCCACCTGAATGCATTCCTGTGCCAACTACCCTAGGGGACCCTGCCTTGGCAGGGGGGCTGGGCTGGGTGATCTCTGGAGGTCCCTTCCAACCTCCAAGGGTCTGTGATCCAGTGATTCTCTGTGTTAGGTGAAAACTGCTGTCCTTGTTCTTCAGCAAAGGAAGCATTTGAGGCACATGTAACCGTGCTGCAGAAACAGGCAGGCAAGACAGACAAACAAACTGAACTAAAAGAAAACCAAACCAAACCCCAGCTTACATCCTCGTCTTGACAACGAGGTGAAAATTGGAAATTCGCAACTGCAGCTTCCACAACAACAAAAACAGCACAAAAGATCCTCCACAGTTTTCTAAGAGCAGCCAAGACACCAGAAAGGAAACACTGAGAGCCTTCAGCTGTGCTTGCCCTGCTGTGGTGCTGAATGTGCAGAGACTCAGAGATTGATGGAATGCTTTGGGTTGGAAGGGGCCTTGAAGATCACAAACTTTGATCCTCCCTGCTATGATCACACCTTGAGTGCTGTGTCCAGTTGTGGGCTCCTCCATTGCAGAGAGATGTTGAGGTGCTGGAAGGTGTTTGGAGAAGGGCAGCAAGGCTGGGGAGGGGCCTGGAGCACAGCCCTGTGAGGAGAGGCTGAGGGAGCTGGGGGTGTGCAGCCTGCAGCAGAGGAGGCTCAGGGCAGAGCTCATTGCTGCCTGCAGCTCCCTGCAGGGAGGCTGTAGCCAGCTAGGGTTGGACTCTGCTGGCTGCCTGGCAGCAACAGAAGAAGGGGCCAGAGGCTGAAGCTGTGCCAGGGCAGGTCTGTGGTGGATGTGAGGAGGAAGTTGTTGGCAGAGAGAGTGATTGGCATTGGAATGGGCTGCCCCTGTTGGTACACACCAGGATGGGGCTGGCTTTCTGATGCAGACAAGGACTTCACAGTCAAGGGGAAAAGCATTCGTGAGTCATTTTGGAGTAAGTCCTGGGGAGGGCCATGAAGATGCTCAGAGGGCTGCAGCAGCTCTGCTATGAGGACAGGCTGAGAGAGTTGGGGCTCCACAGTCTGGAGAAGAGAAGGCTTCCAGGAGACCTTGGAGTGGCCTTCCAGTATCTGAAGGGGGCTCCAGGAGGGCTGGGGAGGGACTATTGACAAGGTCTGGGAATGACAGAATGAGGAGGAATGGGTTTGAACTGGCAGAGGGGAGGTTGAAACTGGATGTTAGGAAGATCTTTGCAGTGAGGGTGGTGAGACACTGGCAGAGGTTGCCCAGGGAGGTTGTGGAGCACAGAACCACCCAATGTGATCTTTTGACAGAGAAGAACTTTGAGTCCTTCCTGCCCCACTCTCTGTGCCACCTGTGCCATGGGAACTGTCGTTGGCCACAGAGGAGCTGAAGGATGGTGAAGGGAAGGTGCAGACATCCTCTCCAGTTATGAAAACTGCTAAGAATGCAAACTGTCTCCAGCTTCACAGAAGGCACTTTCTGCTGGACACCAGTTGTGCTCTCAGCACACCAAGTTATTCCATGGGGAAGCTGGCAGAAGGCAAGGTCTGGAATCGTTGCGGTGGGTATCGTAGTGAGGCTTTAAGTTAAGCTAAGAAACCTCCCCCCCAGAAAAAGTAATGCATGGAGATATGTTTGAAACTTTAAGTGACCTACTCACAACATGCTTGAGATTTGTTTTTTTTAGATTGGCAAACCTTCTGATGAGTTTCATCTACTTTTCCCAGCTGTCATTCTAGGAAAGAGGAGAACCCAAAGCAGTATTGCCACTTGCTGCAGAATCTTCCTGCAGCTCTGTTAACAAGTTTCCCATGATGTAATTAGACAGAAGGTGCAGTGTTTGCTTTGGCATCCCTGGGTAGAATGCTGGGCATATTTATGCTGCTACAAACCTAGGGCAACTCAGTTGGTTTTAATGAAGTTATTTTGGACTTAGCTCCTGTGGAATTTGGCTATGCCTTTATCTGTAGCTGGAGATCTTCCCCAACTGGCAAATGAAACAAAGGCTGTACCTTCTCCTTAGTTTTCCTGTAGCAAGACACTGTGCTCAGCATCAGGGGAGCTGCTACTATTCTGACCAAGCCTCACAGAATCACAGAATTAACCAGGTTGGAAAAGACCTTTGAGGTCATCCAGTCCAACCTATCACCCAACACCTTCCAATTAACTAAACCATGGCACTAAGTGCCTCATCCAGTCTCCTTTTAAACACCCCCTGGGGTGATGACCATTATCCTGTATTCAAGTCAAAGAACCATAGAATCAGCCAGGTTGGCAGAGCCCTCCAAGCTCAACCAGTCCAACCTAGCACCCAGCCCTGTCCAATCACCCAGGCCATGGCACTAAGTGCCCCAGCCAGTCTCCTTTTAAACACCTCCTGGAATGGCAACTCCACCACCTCCCTGGGCAGCCCATTCCAATGCCAATCACTCTCTCTGCCAACAACTTCCTCCTCACATCCAGCCTAGACCTGCCCTGGCACAGCTTGGGACTCTGTCCCCTTGCTCTGTCCCTGGGTGCCTGTAAGAAGAGCCCAACCCCACCTGTTTGCCAACCAGTAAAATCTTTTAGGTCCAGATGCAGCTATGTCCATAGCTGCTTGAATAAGCTGGGGGATGTGCAAGTCCTGAAGTCAAAGCCTTCAAGCCTTGGATGTTAGGAACAAGTTCTTCACCATGAGGGTGGTGGAACACTGGAACAGGTTGCACAGGGAGGTGGTGGGGGAACCATCTCTGGAAATATTCAAGGTGAGGCTGAAGAGGGCTCTGGGTGACCTAATCTAGTTGAGGATGCTCCTGCTGACTGCAGAGGGGGACCCTTTGCAGGGCCCTTCAATCCAAACCATTCTATGGTTCTATGATTCTATGATAAGCCTCTTTGCTACACCTCTTGCTCCTCTTTGTTCACTGACCTGTTACATGAGAACCACTTTGGAGCTGTGTGCTGCATTTCCGTTACTAAACACTCATCTTGAGCCAGCTGAAGCCTCTGGTGGTAGCAACATGAGTGCTTGTGCAAGCCTCTTTGCTGCTCCTCTTGCTCCTGTCTGTTCACTAACCTGTTACATGAGAACCATTCTGGAGCTGTGTGCTTCGTTTCCATTCCAAACACTCATCTCCTTGAGGCAGCTGAAGCAATGTCAGTGCTTGTGCCAGTTTCTCTGTCCCACCAATGTAGGTAGGTGACTTTGGACCAAACACTGGCAGGTTCATTACTGTTTCTCACCAAAAAACGCTTTGGGCTTGGGATCTGCCTAACATTTCTCACCCAGAGAAGCCTGTACACAAAAGGCTTTTGCAGAAGACTTTGTTGCTGCCTTTCTTTTTTTCCCCTAAGTGAACAACAAACAAAACCAGAGAGGTAACTAGAAAGGGGGAGAAGTTAAGTTTTAATGGGAACACATTTCATCTTTCTTTTTTCTGTTTGCCATTCAGACATTAACATAGTAAACAAATTAATCTTGGCTCTTAAAACCCTTTAATCACATACAGTGTTTTGAGCATTGTCACTGTCCTGGTTAAACCACTTAGTGTCGCTGGTTGCATTCAAGCCTCTACCATCACAGTTCTTTAACATCCATCTACATTTAACAAGAACAAAATAACAATAACAATTAAAGTTGTGTGTAACCCACTTCTGGTCCTAGACACCTTCCTTACAAGGCTGCCATTGGAGGGGTGGGGGTGGGGAATGCTTTGGCACACCAGTGGGAATGGTTTTCTAACCCAAACCGCTTTCCTCTTGGGCGATGATAGTTCCACGTCCAGGCGTTCCCGTGGCCAAGCCCCTGCGTTGTGCCGTACAGTACCTTTCTGCACCCCTGCTCGAGCAAAACTTCCCTAGGATGCTCTGAAACATTATAGTCTAGACAGCAAATCCATCCATAGGGCTGTTACCAGGGTGTTACAGTAGCTGGCAGAGCTATTTGCAAAGAGGGGTATGTAAAGAAAGAGAGAGAGAGAAAGCATCGCTTTGGGCCGCTCCTGAGAGCGGTTGGTGTTCTAATACAGAGACTTCTTCCTTCCTCTCTCTGTTTCTTTTCAATGCAGTGTAGTTCACAATAATTTAAAATACTCTATAGACATTTAAACGATATACAACAATATAACTTAGTTGAATTCCTCAGTTGTAGTCAACAATCACTAACTAACATATTTACAGCATCTAGTACCGTTAAGACTGTGCATTACTGTGCTTGGGAGCTCGGTTTGCTTCCTGTCGAGGATGTGGTGGAAGTACAGTATATCACTATCATTCAACAACAACACCCAGGAGTCAGAGGGACTTGGAGTTGCAGGGAGTGATTAGCTTTTTTATGGGTGTGGTGTTTTGGGGAGGGGGAGAGCCCTGCTGGCTTCTGCGCAGCTGGAGGCTCACGGAAAGTGAGCTCTTCGGTTTTGGATTGCTCCATGGGACACTCATCAGAAGGGTCTGTTTGTCAGAGGGTAAGTGCTTGGGGTCAGAAAGGCCATGAGTGGTCAAATGAGATCCCCCAAGCAATTAGCTAGTTCTGCTAATACAGGCCTCTAAGTTAGGGAGGTAATCCTGGCTCGTTCAGATACCCAGCACGGGAGCCAGCCAAGTGGTAGCTCCACCGCTGCCTTGCCCCAGGAGCACCATGTGGTGTGGCAAGGGCTCCCATGGCAGGCAGGGTGGGCTCATGGCTGTGCACCCCCTCAGTAATATATATACATATCTCAATCATGAAATGAAACAAAAGCTAGAAATGCAGATATGCAAACAGTAGGACATTTCTCATCCAAGCTTCCAGCAAATCAAGTGGGGACCTTTGCTACAAGCAAAGGTGGCTCTGGCTAGGTGTGCTGTGGAGTAGAGTGGGCTCTTGAGCTTAACAAACACTAGAGCTTACAGCAGTAAAAGAGCTGAGGAGGCCTTAGATATCTCTCCTAGGGGGAAAAGTGTGTGAGTTAGGATGAGTGATGGTTTAAAAAGTCATTCATCTGCTTACCAGGGGGGCACATCACTGCCAACCTTGGAATAACAATGGCACAAACTACCTCCACCTTTAGCTTTCCTACGCTCATGGAGCCACCACAGCTCCCAGGTGGCAGCAACCTACAGCTCAGCTGCTAGGTTCTTAGTAACTTCTCGGTTCACACCGAGCCTGGGTTATTTGAAACTACTGAGAACATCAACTTCCAGCTGCTCAAGGGAAAACACAACCCATGGAAGATCCTGCCAGCACATTTGAAGGCAAAGCAAAATCTTGGCTACTCCTTGAAGCGTATCTTTGTGTCCTAAAGCTCCCTTTGAGGACCTGAGAGCAGCTGCTCCACACCTCAAGCCTGAGTCTAAAAAAAAGGAGTCATTCTTATTCAGGAGGCAAGCAGGAGAAGCTTTTTGTCAAGCATTTGTAACCAGAGTTGGGTTTGGTGGGGGGTTGTGTGTGTGTGTGTGTGTGTGTGTGTGTGAGAGTGGGGAGAGGTTTTGCTCAGTTCTGGTGACTGCTTTAAGGCCTACAGTAACTGAACTCTCTAATAGTGGAGTGACAACAGATCAGTAGCATTGAAGAACTTGGGGAGAGCCAAATACAAGCCAAAAAAAAAAACCCCAACAAACCATAGAAGTCAAAAGTTCCAAGAAGCTTACATTTAGTACAGAATTAAGACATAGCTACCCGTTAGTGCTTAGAATTTTGTGATGCTATTACAACATAAATAATTACTCTTTAGGGTTCGTTAAAGAGGTCCAGTGTCACTGGCAGCTGATCTGGGTTTGTCAGAGCTGTTGGGTTGGGGTGGGTTTTTTTCCCCCCCAAACTGGTAGTGGAGTATTTCTGCCACAGGTTTGGGTTTTTTTCTCCCTACCAGCTGTTTTCTCTCTACCTATCTATCTTAAACATTTAGGGTTTGGGGTTTGGGGGAGGGAGGGGTCGTTGGTTTGTGTTTTTTTGTGCAGCAAGACTGCAAGTGAAGAATTCCTTTTCCTTTAAAAACAAGAAACAAAACATTTCTTTGCACCGGGCTCGGCGGTTTTGTTGTTGCAAAAGAGGTGAAAGTGTCTCTTGCTTTCAAATGTGGTGGGAGCTGCAATGCAATCAGCTTCTCTGATATGTATAACTTACAAGCAAACCACCCAACCACTTCCTAGGAGAACTCTACAACACCCAGGATTGCATTTAAAAAAGCAAATAAACCTAGAAAGAAACAGGAAGTTTCCTGTGGTGGTCAACATCACCTTACTCCTGTTGCCCTTGTTTCCAAAGCAGTTGCAACAGCCAGCCAGCAACAATGCACCATCCTTAGAGGTGTAAGTAGCTGTGGGGAGAGGGAAGGGAGGGGAGGGGAGTGGTGGCTGTGGGTCTGGTGGCTGCTGTCGGTCGGTTTGTTTTCCCGAAGGTTAGATGTGCAAAACGATGCTGTCGCCGTTTGTGATCCTCCACCGCCTTCGCTCCTGCCAGTCTGTCCCGTCCGTCCGCACGCCCGGGCCGTTATTTGCAGGTGAACACCTCTGTCCTCTCGCTGCAGGTGTTGCACTTGACAAAGCAGCACCAGTGGAATTTGCAGTTGCATTGCCACACCTTGGTGTACTGGTGCGTGTTGTACCCTCTGCCGCAGCACATCATGTCGCACCCGTCCGCGTTGGGAGAGGTGCGGTTGCAGAGCCGTCCCTGGGTACCGACGCTGCCCGTGGAAGCGTCCTCCTCACAGTAGTTGGGCGACTTTTCTATGTACACTAAATCTGTTTCCATGGGTTTCTGGTAGCTTTTGATCTGCTTGATCTTCAGGAAGGTCGGCTGCCGTAAGCGGTTGGCTCGGACCACCTCCACCTGCACGGCCGCGTTGTACTTCTCTTTCAGGATGTAGCCAATCTCTCGGAACTTGGGCAGCGTGGTCCAGCAGGTCTTAGTCGTGCAGGAACCCGAAACTCCGTGACACTTGCATTCCAACTTCATCCTCTCTTCAAGGACCTGTGTGCACAGACATTTGCCTGTCGTTACTGGCAGGGAAACTGCATGCAAAAGCTTACCTATGCCTCGCTCTGTCAATATGCACCGCTGCTGGTTGGGCTCTGGAAAGTGCACCCTTACAGAGCTCCTCAGCTCCCAGCACAGTGCTTGCAACACCTTTTTATTTCATAGAATCACAGAATCAAGCAGGTTGGAAGAGAGCTCCAAGCTCAGCCAGCCCAACCCAGCCCCCAGCCCTGCCCAAGCACCCAGGCCATGGCACTAAGTGCCCCAGCCAGGATTGCCTTCAACACCTCCAGCCACGGCCACTCCACCACCTCCCTGGGCAGCCCATTCCAGTGCCAATCACTCTCTCTGCCAACAACTTCCTCCTCACATCCACCACAGACCTGCCCTGGCACAGCTTCAGCCTCTGGCCCCTTCTTCTGGCCCTGGCTGCCTGGCAGCAGAGCCCAACCCCACCTGGCTACAGCCTCCCTGCAGGGAGCTGCAGGCAGCAATGAGCTCTGCCCTGAGTCTCCCCTTCTGCAGGCTGCACTCCCCCAGCTCCCTCAGCCTCTCCTAAACAGGGTTTGTGTTCCAGGCCTCTCACCAGCTTCAATGCTCATTTCACATATGGGACCTGCTCAGGAGCACAGCATTTTGCCATTGCTTTGCTAGAAAACCATAGAATTACAGAATCAATCAGGATTGGAAGGGACCACAAGGATCAGGCAGTTCCAACTGCCATGCCCAGGGACACCCTACCTTAGAGCAGGCTGCCCTCATCCGGCCTGGCCTTAAACATCTCCAGGGATGGGGCCTCAACCACCTCCCTGAGTAACACATTCCATGTTCTCACCACTCTCATGCTCAACAACTTCCTCCTCACCTCCAGTGTGAACATTTGCCTTCAGAGAAGCACAGAATCGTAGAATGGTTTAGGTTGGAAGGGACCTCAAAGCTCAGCCAGTTCCAACTCCCCTGTGCCATAGGCAGGGACACCTCCAACTAGAACAGGTTGCTCAAGGCCTCATCCAACCTGGCCTTGAACATCTCCAAGGAGGTTGTGGAGCACAGAATCACCCAATGTGATCTTTGATCTTTGAGCACTTGGGGGTGCTGCTGGAGGAGAAGCTCAGCAGGAGCCAGCAGTGTGCACTTGCAGCCCAGAAAGCCAAGCAGAGCCTGGGCTGCAGCAGCAGAAGTGTGGCCAGCAGGGCCAGGGAGGGGATTCTCCTCCTCTGCTCTGCTCTGCTGAGACCCCACCTGGAGTACTGCATCCAGCTCTGGAGCCCCTGGGACAAGAGGGCTGTGGAGATGCTGGAGAGTGTCCAGAGCAGGGCCAGGAGGATGCTCAGAGGGCTGCAGCAGCTCTGCTGTGAGCACAGACTGAAAGAGTTGGGGCTGTGCAGGCTGGAGCAGAGGAGGCTCCCAGGTGACCTTCTTGTGGCCTGCCAGGATCTGAAGGGGGCTACAAAAAAGCTGGGGAGGGACTTTTGAGGCTGTCAGGGAGTGCCAGGAGTGGGGGGAATGGAGCAAAGCTGGAGGTGGGGAGAGTGAGGCTGGAGGTGAGGAGGAAGTTGTTGAGCAGGAGAGTGGTGAGAGGCTGGAATGGGTTGCCCAGGGAGGTGGTTGAGGCCCCATGGCTGGAGGTGTTTCAGGCCAGGCTGGCTGAGGCTGTGTGCAGCCTGCTCTAGGGTAGGGTGTCCCTGGGCATGGCAGGGGTTGGCACTGGCTGCTCCTTGTGGTCCCTTCCAACCCTGACTGATTCTGTGGTTCTGTGCTTTCCCAACCATTTTCATTTTGCAGACAGAAGGGAAAATGAACTCTATAACCTGTCCTAAGGTGTCCTTTGTCTTTGCTGCTGTAGGTAAGAAAGTTTCAGAAAGAGTGACCAGCTGTAGTCCCACAGCACAGCACAGCACACTGCTGGGTGGCTGAACTGACCTTCAGCTTCACTGCTGTGTCCCAGCAGCAGCATTACCAGCAAACCTCTACCAGCAACTATTGAACTCTCAGAGCTTGTGTCCCTGCCTATGGTGGGGGGTTGGAGCTGGGTGGTCTTTGAGGTCCCTTCCAACCTAAGCTATTCTATGATTTGATTCTGTTTACTCTGTTTGCTCTATATTGTGCCTTCTTCTTCAGCAGAAAGGAGCCTCTCCAGTCCCCCTGGGGGGCAAGCGGCACAATGCCTCCTGCCTAGGCAGGGAGGTTGGATGTGATGATCTCTGGAGGTTGGATGTGATGATCTCTGGAGGTTGGATGTGATGATCTCTGGAGGTCCCAGTCCCCTCAGGAGGTCTGTGGTTCTGTGTCATTCCTGCTCCTTGCACTATCCAGCCCAGCCACCAAGAGCATTTTCAACCACACATACAGCATTCGCAGCAGGGCAACAACTGTGCAGCAGTAGAGGAGAGGCTGAGGGACCTGGGGCTTGTTGGGCTGGGGGTCAGGAGGGGGGGACAGGCTCTGCTCACTGCTCCTGGGACAGGACAAGCAGCAATGGATGGAAGCTGCAGCACAGGAGGTTCCAGCTCAACACAAGGGGAACTTCTTGACTGGAAGGGTCCAGAGCCCTGGCACAGGCTGCCCAGAGAGGCTGTGGAGTCTCCTCCTCTGGAGCCTTCCCAGGCCTGTCTGGATGTGTTCTGTGTGCCCTGAGCTAGATTGTGTGGTCCTGCTCTGGCAGGGGGGCTGGACTCAGTGACCTCTTTGGGTCCCTTCCCACCCCTGATACCCTCTGGTGCTGTGACTAGAGGAAACAAAAGGCATTGCAGGGTCCTGCTCAGCTGGGAGCCAAGAGGGAACGGGAGCACTTCCCGTGGCTGCTGCTAGAGGAACTCAACCTAGAGGAGGTTAATCCAGCGTCAGATGGGCTCCAGAAGGGAAACTAACTGGCGGGTGCTTGGGCTCACCCTCTGCTCCTGGCCTCCTGCCTCTGCTGCAGCTGAGCCACATCACAGCTGGCAGATGCCTCTCCCTCCCTGGGCAAGGGTGTATGCCCGGGGGGGCAAGCCCAGCTCCATGTGCGCGCTGGAGGGGAAACAGCCTCACGGAAGCGTCTCCGTTTGTCTGCCCTCGTGCTGCCACTTAAGCCTTACCACAATTGCACCCACAGTCATCATTAGCTTATGAAAATCAAGGCCTAAGAACAAAGCAAACTGAGCTCTCCCCTTCTCAATGGGATGCTAACAAAGAAATATGAGCCACTGAGCTTGTCTTAAAGCATTACCGATGCTGCAGCCCATCTCCTGTCGCGGTTTCGCTGCGGATCCCAGAACATGACTGAAATGGGCAGAGGATAAAAGGGCCGAAATCTGAGTACAATGGCATAATGAAGCAGGAGGGAAGTAAAAATGCTTACTGCTTAAGAAACTGGCCTTAAAATAAAAGCTGCACAGATCTGCTTATCCCTGCAAATAGAGGGCACCCTCCTGAGCTGTTTGAGTTTCACTTCAACTGTATGCTTTGGGGGTTGTCCAAAGTTCTGGGACTGCGAGAGTAAAGAGGATATTTGGTTTTGATTCTTCCTTGGCAACAAACAGTAGTAGCAAGTACAAGGTAGTTGAGCATCCTACCCAGAAACACCTTGGACCTTCTGGAACTGCAGGGTTTTCCCAGGTCAGGGTCAAGTCAGCCTGTCAGAGGCAGAAAATGTGGTTGCCAGGAAGGTTTGCTGGGTTAGAGAGGAACTTGCTTTAGCTGCAACTACTCTAAAAGAAAACAGCAAGGCTGTTACCAACTACAGCAACAGAAGAAGGGGACACAGCCTCAAGTTGTGCTGGGAGAGGCATAGGCTGGAGGTGAGGAGGAAGTTGTTGGCAGAGAGAGTGATTGGCGTTGGAATGGGCTGCCCAGGGAGGTTGTGGAGTCACCGTCCCTGGGGGTGTTGAAGCCAAGCCTGGCTGGGGCACTTAGTGCCATGGTCTGGTTGATTGGGCAGGGCTGGGTGCTAGGTTGGGCTGTGTGAGCTTGGAGGTCTCTTCCAACCTGTTTGATGCCATGATTCTATGATTCTACTTTTCCAGTGGGCTGTTGTGAGCTACTTTGCCAGTGGGCACTGTAAAGGTCACTAAAGGCTGTGTCACCTTCCTGGCCTTGTATTCTCTGTGGAAAGAAGAGAAAACTTGGCACTTTCTGCTGCAGTGGCAGCATCTCCATGGCAGTCAGTAGAGAAATGCCTTATGAAATGCTCCAGAGTCCTTCAGGGTTCTCCAGGATCTCCTCCACTTCATGCCTGTGCAGAAGGATGTGATGCTTTTGCTAAGACCCCCAAAAGAAGACTCCAATCTTGTTCCCCAAACCTGGTTTAAACGAGTATCTCAGGTGTGTATAAAGGTGCTTGTGAGTTTTGCTTGTGCTATGGCTTAAGGCTTAGCTTAGTGTTTGTGCCTAACTGTAAACAAGGAACAGGAACCTTCCAAAGACCTTGATTTGAAAAAGAAGTTAAGGAACTGACTGGATGCAAAAAGAACCAACACGATTCTGGGACCCCAGATCAAGAAGGACATCGAACTGCGTGAGAGAGTCCAGCACAGAGCCACAATGAGGATGACGGGAGTGGAACAGCTCTGTTAGGAGGAGAGCCTGAGGCAGCTGGGGCT
Organism: Tricholaema leucomelas; assembly: GCA_013400475.1. Lineage (NCBI taxonomy): Eukaryota > Metazoa > Chordata > Aves > Piciformes > Lybiidae > Tricholaema lacrymosa > Tricholaema leucomelas. The sequence continues at coordinate 19,748 of WAAF01019254.1, forward strand.
GTGCTGCTGGGAGAGGAGGAGGCTGAGAGGTGACCTCAGCAATAGTTATCAGTATGTAAGGTGAGTGCCAGGAGGCTGGAGCCAGGCTCTGCTGGGTGATGCCCAGGGACAGGACAAGGGGCAGTGGGTGGCAGCTGAGGCAGAGGAAGTTTCATTTAAACATGAGGGGGAGTTTTTTCCCTGTGAGGGTGACACAAGACTGGAGCTGGCTGCCCAGGGGAGCTGTGGAGCCTCCCTCTCTGGAGATATCCAAAACCTGCCTGGGTGCACTCCTGTGTGATCTGGTGTAGGAGATGCTGCTGTGGCAGGGGGGTTGGACTGGATGAGCTTTGGAGGTCCCCTCCAGCCCCTGACATGCTGTGACTCTGTGATTCCATTGGTTTGCTAATTGGGATAAACCATCAGTGTGTAAATGATTCTTTCTTCTTTCTGTCCTTGGCTTTGGTCTTCTTGCAACTTTCCTGCTTCACACTGCTCCCCTTACCTCTGCCCTAACCTTCTTGCTGGTATGAACCATCTGGGAGGTAATGGGGTAGGGAGGAGGGAGCAGGTCCTGTTGTTAGGAACCCTTCTGGGCTTCATCCAGGAGGGCTGAGGAATAATTTGGGGAGATCCTTTTGGTATTTCTAAATCGTGAGTAGTTGTCAGTATAACTTTGTGTGCTAGGCTTGTAGATTGTAGCTTGCTGTCAATGTATACAGCTTCCTTTGCCTCTAGGTCATCTGAGCTGGTCTGGTGAACTTATCTGGGGGTGATCTCAGCCCACCACAGCTTCGTATTGCTTGAAATACGTTGTCTGAAGCTGCCCTGTTTGCACAGCTTTCTCAGCCACTGCTCAACAGACAGTTGCAGCCAAAAGAGTCACAGAATCACAGACACACCCAGGTGGGCAAAGTCCCTTGGGGTCACCAAGTCCAACCTAGAACCCTACTCTACAAGATTCATCTTAAACCATGGCCCTAAGCACCACATCCAAGTGGCCCTCAAACACATGCAGGGTTGGGGACTCCACCACCTCCCTGGGCAGCTCGCTCCAGTCTCTGACCACCCTCTCTGTGAAGAGCTTTTTCCTAATGTCTAATCTAACCCTCCCCAGCCTCAGCTTGAGGCCATTCCCTCTTGTGGTAGTAGGAATGCAGTTTGCTCTGAAAGAGCTGTGCTTGCTGGGGCTGTTAGTCCACACAGAGGCTCACAGAAACACTCAGCTTGGCAAAGCCCCTCAGCATCACCAAGCCCAACCCATGTCCCTGCTCTACAAAGTGCTCTCTGAACCATAGCCCCAAACGACCTTCAAACACATCCACCACCTCCCTGGGCAGCTCATTCCAGTGCCTGACCACTCTTGCTGGGAAAAAATGTTTCCTAATATCCAGCCTAAACTTTCCCAGTGGCAGATTGAGGCCATTCTCTCCTGTTCTATCTCTACCTGTGAGAAGAGACCAGCAGCAGCCTCTCCACAATGTCCCTTCAGGTAGCTGTAGACAGCAATGAGGTCTGCCCTGCTCTTTTTCACACTACCCATCCCCAGCTCCCTCAGTCTCCCCTCATAAGATATATTCTCCAGGCCCTTCCCCAGCTTCGTTGTCCTCCTCTGGACCTGCTCCAGCACCTCCACATCTCTCTTGGAATCATAGAATAGAATCATGGAACCAAGCAGGTTGGCAGAGCCCTCCAAGCTCAGCCAGCCCAACCCAGCACCCAGCCCTGGCACCAGCACCCAGACCATGGCACTAAGTGCCCTAGCCAGGATTGGCTTCAACACCTCCAGGCACAGCCACTCCACCACCTCCCTGGGCAGCCCATTCCAGTGCCAATCACTCTCTCTGCCAACAACTTCCTCCTCACATCCACCACAGACCTGCCCTGCCACAGCTTCAGCCTCTGGCCCCTTCTTCTGGCCCTGGCTGCCTGGCAGCAGAGCCCAACCCCAGCTGGCTACAGCCTCCCTGCAGGCAGCTGCAGGCAGCAATGAGCTCTGCCCTGAGCCTCCTCTGCTGCAGGCTGCACACCCCCAGCTCCCTCAGCCTCTCCTCACAGGGCTGTGCTCCAGGAGCCTCCCCAGCCTTGCTGCCCTTCTCCAAACACCTTCCAGCACCTCAACATCTCTCTTCATTGATATATTTCCCTGATACAACAGAAGGTGACCCTGAGGGCAGAAGTATCTCTCGTTCTGGTGTCCCAGCTGTTATCTTTGTCTCTTTACCCCTGGCTCTGTGTGTGTACCTTTGTCTGCCTGTGTGTATTTGATGGAGATGCTACAACTTATATGCAGCACTGCCTGGCACCCTCCCTTGTAGGATCTGCAGCAGCTTTCTCCTAAGTCTTCTACTTCTTTTCTTTCTGTTGGTCCAGTTTCGTGACTCTTTTTCCTGTGCCCAAATCCAATCTCAATTCTGTTTGTTGGTTCTTTGGTGGTTTGTTTTTCCAGAGGCTGCCATTGCTTACAACGGTGGAAGAAGTTGCAAATGCAAACCAGGAACCAGGGACACCCTACCCTAGAGCAGGCTGCCCACAGCCTCAGCCAGCCTGGCCTGAAACCCCTCCAGCCATGGGGCCTCAACCCCCTCCCTGGGCAACCCATTCCAGCCTCTCACCACTCTCCTGCTCAACAACTTCCTCCTCACCTCCAGCCTCACTCTCCCCACCTCCACCTTTGCTCCATTCCCCCCACTCCTGCCACTCCCTCACAGCCTCAAAAGTCCCTCCCCAGCCTTTTTGTAGCCCCCTTCAGATCCTGGAAGGCCACAAGAAGGTCCCCTGGGAGCCTCCTCTGCTCCAGCCTGCACAGCCCCAACTCTGCCAGTCTGTGCTCACAGCAGAGCTGCTGCAGCCTCTGAGCATCCTCCTGGCCTTGCTCTGGACACTCTCCAGCATCTCCACAGCCCTCTTGTCCCAGGGGCTCCATTCTGGGGGGCTTTGCTCATGACTATGAAGTGCCTGGGTCTGCAACACTGAGCACAGGCACTCTGAGCACCACAGGCCCTCTCATCAGGTAGTTCCTGCACACTGTAATTTGTTTGTCCACAGTCAGCTGTGAGTAGAAAGTCCTGCCCCAAACCTTGGAGCTCAGGGAGTGCAAGGCCCAAACTAGGCAGTTTCTAAGCAACTTTCTTTTTTTTAGCCCTCTTTCCACCCAAATGCTGCAGAGGCTTCCTCTTTGCTGGCAAGGCAGCACATTTGGGCTTTCTCAGAGCTGTATCTGTCTGCAGGGTACTTCAAACAGCTTCCTATGCACCAGCAAGGTGCAGCTGGACCTGGCAAAGGTGTCCAAGTTTGACTCCTTTCACTCAGTGCTGAGAATGTTAGAATCACAGAATGTCAGGGGCTGGAAGGGACCTCCAAAGATCCTCTGGTCCAGGCCCCCTGCCAGAGCAGGATCACCCAGAGCTGATCACACTGGGAAGTATCCAGATGGTTCTTGAATAAATCCAGCGAGGGAGACTCCACAACCCCCCGGGCAGCCTGTTCCAGGGCTCTGTTACCCTCACAGGGAAAGAATTCTTCCTCAGGTTCACATGGAACCTCCTGTGCCTCAGCTTCCCCCAGTGCCCCTGGTCCTGTCACTGGCATCACCCAGCAGAGCCTGGCTCCAGCCTCCTGGCACTCACCTGCACATATCCATAAACATGCATGAGGTCACCCCTTGGTCTCCTCCTGTCCAAGCTCCCAGCCCCAGCTCCCTCAGGCTCTCCTCATAAGGAAGATGTTCAACTGAACCATTATTGTGGCTCTGTGCTGGACTCTCTCCAGCAGCTCCTGTCCTTCTCGAGCTGGGGAGCCTAGAACTGGACACAATGCTCCAGATGAAGCCTAACCAGGGTAAAGGGGCAGGAGAACCTCCCTCAACCTACTAACTGCAGCCCTTCTAATACACCCCCGAATGGCATTGGCCTTCCTGGCCACAAGAGCACACTGCTGGCTCGTGGCTATCCTGCCAGCCACCAGAACCAAGAGCAACTAATGCTTTCCTTCCTAAATGTCCCTCCAGCTCCATTTCCCTCAGCAGAATGCCCATCAGAGCTTTGACCCTGAGCCTTAAAGGTACCTATTGACTCAGCTCTAACACCATGCCAAGCTAGGAGCCACATTAAAGATCAAAAATCATTAGCTTGTGCGATCCACTCTCGCAGCCAGTTCCATTTGTCATGTGTCAGTCCCTCCTGTCTCATCTTAGAATCATAGAACCAACCAGGTTTGAATTGTGCAGTTTCACTTTAGAAGAGAACAGAACAGAACAGAATAGAATAGAATAGAACAGAACAGAACAGAATAGAATAGAATAGAACAGAACAGAATAGAGTAGAATAGAGTAGAACAGAACAGAACAGAGTAGAATAGAGTAGAACAGAACAGACTAGAATAGAATAGAATAGAACAGAACAGAATAGACTAGACTAGAACAGAACAGAGTAGAATAGAGCAGAACAGAACAGGGTAGAATAGAGTAGAATAGAACAGAACAGAATAGGACAGAACAGAACAGGACATAATAGAATAGCATAGCATAGCATAGCATAGCATAGCATAGCGTCAACCAGGTTGGAAGAGACCTCCAAGCTCATCCAGTCCAACCTAGCACCCAGCCCTATGCAGTCAACTAGACCACGGCACCAAAGGGGATACAGTCTCAATCTGTGCCAGGGGAGGTCCAGGCTGGATGTGAGGAGGAAGTTGTTGGCAGAGAGAGTGATTGGCATTGGAATGGGCTGCCCAGGGAGGTGGTGGAGTCGCTGTCCCTGGAGGTGTTGAAGCCAATCCTGGCTGGGGCACTTAGTGCCATGGTCTGGGTGCTTGGGCAGGGCTGGGGGCTGGGTTAGGCTGGCTGAGCTTGGAGGTCTCTTCCAACCTGGTTGGTTCTATGATTTTATGAAGTGCCTCACCCAGTCTTTTTTTGAGCACCTCCTTGAACAGCTTCCAGCAAGATCCTACCTCCCAGAGCCAATTCCCATCCTTGGACCACGCTGCCTCAGTCTAACAGTAGGAACATTCCTTAGGCCCCTTTTCCACACACACAGGCCCACTCCCACCTCCCCACCATCCTGCCAAATAAAATTTCCTAACTGCTGCTACTTTGGTGAGTGAATTGTGAAATATGAGGTCAAAGCTTTCTTCTCCCACGTGCTCGAATGCCGCTAATAAATCACAGGCTGAAAACGCAGTTTGAGGCTCGTCCACTGCCAGCTAAGGAGTAAAAGGCTTGGGAGGACCAAAACAATACGAGTGAGAAGAGCTCCATCCTGCTTGCAAGTTCCAAACCTAGACCCAGTTTCTGTTCATGCTGAACAGCCTGGCTGGAAAGAGGATGTGACAGCAACAGGAATGTTTTGTGCATGTTTGTTTTGGCTTCCCTCTTCTGGCCTTGACATTTTCCTTAGTGGAAATGCACATTTTTGGACCAGATGTTGAATGTAACAAACCTCACATTTCTGTTTGACTGCAGTATCAGTAAGAAGCAGAAAATGTCAGGGTTGTTTGGGGTTTTTTTTGCCCCCCTCCCATCAAATATGCAACTGATCAGCTTTTGGTTTGCATCATAACACCACCAAAAGAGATGGATCTGGTTGCAAGTTATCACCACACTCATCTCATGCTGCAGCAACCTGGGGGTGCTGCAGAGAGGAGCCAACGGCTAAGTTATCCAATGTCCTCACATTGGCTCTCATAGAATCATAGACTGAAGCAGGTTGGCAGTGCCCTCCAAGCTCACCCAGCCCAACCCAGCCCCCAGCCCTGCCCAAGCACCCAGACCATGGCACTAAGTGCCCCAGCCAGGATTGCCTTCAACACCTCCAGGCACGGCAACTCCACCACCTCCCTGGGCAGCCCATTCCAATGCCAATCACTCTCTCTGGGAAGAACTTGCTCCTCACATCCACCACAGACCTCCTCTGGCACAGCCTTGTCCCCTTCTTCTAGTGCTGCTTGCCTGGCGGCAGAGCCCAACCCCAGCTGGCTACAGCCTCCCTGCAGGGAGCTGCAGGCAGCAATGAGCTCTGCCCTGAGCCTCCTCTGCTGCAGGCTGCACACCCCCAGCTCCCTCAGCCTCTCCTCCCAGGGCTGTGCTCCAGGCCCCTCAGCAGCTCCCACATGGATGTGCTCATGCACACAAGGATAAGCATTAGCTCTCCATCAACCCACCCAAACTGCAACACCAAACTCTCTGAAAGTGGATTTCTGTCTGTCTGCAAACCAACTTCGGTGGGAAGGTGGAAGCTATGCCACGAAGCACAGCTCTTGAAAGCTGTTCTGTCCTGAGTGCCCTCACAAGGGATGTGCAGGGAAATACTTTGTCTCTCTTAGAGAAAGAAACTTTCAGCGAAGGACAGACTGCAGGCTGTGAAACCTGGAAAGTCACATTCTTGAAATCACTGAGATGACTTAGGAAACAAAGTCACTTCTTTTTTAAGACTATTTTAGGCCTATAAGAGCAACAAACATAGTTGGCTTCTGCTTTTGAAACTGCAATTCAGCCTCCACTGAAACTTCAGAGCATTGCAACTCAAGTCATATTCTGAGCATTGCTTCTCATCAGCACCTGGGTGGGTGCAGCCCCAAGCACAGCTCCAGGCTGGGTGAGGAATGGCTGAGAGCAGCCCTGAGGAACAGGACCTGGGGGTCTGGGGTGAGGAAAAGCTCAACAGGAGCCTGCAGTGTGAGTGCAGCCCAGACAGCAACCCTGTGCTGGGCTGCAGCAAGAGCAGTGTGGGCACAGGGCAAGGGAGGGGATTCTGCCCCTTGGCTCTGCTCTCCTCAGACCCCACCTGCACTCCTGGGGGCAGTTCTGGAGCCCCCAGCACAAGCAGGACATGGAACTGCTGGAGCCAGTCCAGAGGAGGCCACCAAGATGCTGAGAGGGCTGCAGCAGCTCTGCTGTGAGGACAGGCTGAGAGAGTTGGGGCTCCACAGCCTGGAGATGAGAAGGATTCAAGGAGAGCTTAGAGTGGCCTTGCAGTATCTGAAGGGGGCTACAGGAGGGCTGGGGAGGGACTATTGACAAGGTCTGGGAATGACAGGACAAGGGCGAATGGGTTTGAACTGGCAGAGGAGAGACTGAAACTGAATGTTAGGAAAAATTTGTTTGCAGTGAGGGTGGTGAGACACTGGCACAGGTTGAGGGTGGTGAGAGACTGGCACAGGTTGAGGGTGGTGAGACACTGGCACAGGTTGCCCAGGGAGGTTGTGGAGCACAGAATCACCCAATGTGATCTTTGATCCAATTTGACCCAATGCCAACCACTCTCTCTGCCAACAACTTCCTCCTAACATCCAGCCTAGACCTGGATCTTCCATCAGCAGAATCTTGGATCATCAGGAATCAGAGACACAGAATGTCAGGGCTTGGAAGGTTCTAGTTGATTGGATAGGCCTGGGGGATAGGTGGGACTGGATGAGCTTGGAGGTCTCTTCCAACCTGCCTGATTCTACGATGCTGTGAAACAAGAGAGATCTCTTCAGAGGGCCAATGTGGTTCCATTCCTTGAGACATTTCCATGGCTGCTGGAGCTCTCAAGGGGGTGAAGAAAAGATATTGAACTCTGTTCCTGGAGGTAATCAGGGGCAGCTTTACAGCAGTGATCAGGGGAAGTGCTGTGTGAAAACTCACGGATGGGTTACAGATGGAGTGGCTGTGATGAAAGCCTCAAAAGCTCATCCAGTCCAACCTGCACATTGCTGTCCTTACCTCACCCAAAAAGCCATTTCATAGAACCATTTCCAGTAGGAAAGACCTTTGAGATCACTGTATCCAGGGACCAACCTACCCCCACTATGGGCATTAAACCACATCCCAAAGTGAACTGGGGTGACACAGTGAGCTCTGTGAGCCTTGGCATTGGATATGTGGAAATGAAGGGGGAGGGAGGGCTGAAACAGTGAAAGTGCTGTGGAATTTCTGTAGGAACATCTATTTCCTTTACTGGGTGGAGGCAATGCCAAGCACCAACCCAGGCTGGGCAGTGCCAGGCTGGAGAGCAGCCCTGAGCAGAGGGACTTGGGGGTGCTGCTGGAGGAGAAGCTCAGCAGGAGCCAGCAGTGTGCACTTGCAGCCCAGAAAGCCAAGCAGAGCCTGGGCTGCAGCAGCAGAAGTGTGGCCAGCAGGGCCAGGGAGGGGATTCTCCTCCTCTGCTCTGCTCTGCTGAGACCCCACCTGGAGTACTGCATCCAGCTCTGGAGCCCCTGGGACAAGAGGGCTGTGGAGATGCTGGAGAGTGTCCAGAGCAGGGCCAGGAGGATGCTCAGAGGCTGCAGCAGCTCTGCTGTGAGCACAGACTG
>WAAF01019255.1:0-10462 GCA_013400475.1 Tricholaema leucomelas
AAAAGAACACCTTAACCCTGACGTTTCTTAAGCAGGACATTAGGATGTTAGGAGGAATTTCTTCACAGAGAGAGTGATTTGCCATTGGAGTGGGCTGCCCAGGGAGGTGGTGGAGTCACTGTCCCTGGGGGTGTTCANTGGAGTCACTGTCCCTGGGGGTGTTCAGGAAAAGCCTGGATGAGGCACTTAGTGCCATGGTCTAGTTGACTGGATTGGGCTGGGTGCTAGGTTGGCCTGGATGATCTTGGAGGTCTCTTCCAACCTGGTCTATTCTATTCTATTCTATTCTATTCTATTCTATTCTATTCTATTCTATTCTATTCTATTCTATTCTATTCTATTCAGCTACTATTCATGCTGTGTCCCACCTGAAGTGCCTATTGGTAGTTCCAAGTATAGTAAGAGAGAGGATTATTTGACCAAATGAAATCCTTGTTTAGCGATAAACAGGAGTTTCTAGGCAGACTGTGTATGAATCCTGATGTAAATTAAATACTTTGGGTTCAAGTCACTGAGAGAAATGCCCATATATATATAGCCAAAAAAAGTTTCCTGTACCATTTAAAATGCTCTACAAATGCCTCTGGAGTTTGTCTATTTTTTTCCTCAAAAACATTGAAAAGAAGTTGTTAGACAGGTATGATTAATCCCTCTGGGTTCATATTGTTGTCTCAGTTTATAAGTAACCCTCATTTTATTACTGATTCTCTGAGAATCCTTAGCTTGAAGAACTGTTAATACAATTCACAACTTTGCCATCTCTGCTGGTAAAGTATGGGCATAGAGTTTTCAGAGCACTTACAGGGTCACTGATCTGCTCTAATGCACATAAGTAGACTTTTCAGAAGACATGAGATATTTATTTCAAAGACTGTGAAGGGAAGGACACCTCTTAGTGCTTGAATTCTTGAAAAATATTATGTTGTTTGTGGTGGTTTGAAGCGAGCTAGAATGTTTTGGTGAGAAGGACTAGGTTACAGGCTGTGAAAGGGAAACAGTGGCGATGTCTACTTCCCTCGTAGGCTTGCTGAGATGTATAAAAACAAAAATACAAACATAGNGGAGGGGGTGGTGGTGTGGTGTGTCGGGAACACCTAAACCATCACGTTGTCCGTTAGGAATATTGACAAATATTACTTTATAATACACAGATTAGCAAGACAAAACAGAATTCTGCCTTGTAACTAGGGCCCACATCTCAGGGTTTAGCTTACACATGTTTTGAGCAGTTTCCCCTGAAGGAGGAGGTTCTCATTGTCTACCTCTGGCAGGACGAATGGCATATTGTGGTGCAGTTTGACAGATTCCTCACTCAACCTCTTTCTGTAGCAGTACAAGATTCTTTTTGAAGTGTAATACAGAGATGGCAGGTAGACATTAATGAGCTCATATGCCACTCTTTCAGAGAAGCATGACAGCTCTTTGAAGTGTAATACAGAGATGGCAGGTAGACATTAATGAGCTCATATGCCACTCTTTCAGAGAAGCATGACAGCTTACAGACTACTTTCCACAGGAAGGCCTTCTTCATAAAACCAGAACCAGCCTAGCTTAACTTTGTCTGACACAGGTTTTGCCTTCCTCCTTGTCCTCCCAAAGACATTTATCCTGCAGGCTGATGTTGCCAATTCTTTGCTTTGGGAAGCAAAGGATGATGTATGGCTGGAAGAGGAAAAGTGCACCTTGGAAGTGACCTGCTTAGAAAATTCTGAAGTGAAAAGCCAGTTCCAGGCACACTGGCATCTCAGCTTGAACAGAACAGTAAATTCCTTCTTGTTCTTGGAGCTCTCATTTTTGGTGTTTCAGGGCAGATTTAAAAGACTGAGCAGTTTCTTTTTCACACGGATGACAGATGGGTAGTGGCAAACGGGTTGTAATGGAAAAAAGATATAACAAATGAGGCAGCTAACTTTGTTCCCCACAACTCTTCCTAGCATCTAAAAAGCATAATAATTCAGAGAGTGAATGTAATGTAGTTCCTAGTCTATCAGTACAGAAAATACATAATAAAGCTATGGATGTGACTGGAAAGTGGCAATTATACTTCACGATAAGTTCTGAGGTTTCAGAATAAAAGGAGTAAAGCTGATAAAGCTAAGTTGTCTATCTTTTTGTTTCATTTCCATTCATCAATTTATCTGTTACCTTTCTGACAGTTTTTGAAGTAATAGGCCCATTTCAAACTAATTTAAGAGAGGAGTTAAGGTCTCCAAACTGGGATATTACATTATGTTGAGCTGGATAACGGAAAGGGTCCTTGCAAGTGGCAGCAATTAACAAATCACTTTTCATTTGCTTTGAAGGTCCAAAGGTCAAGTCACTGTGCACCTATCACACAGGAAGCACTCCCATCGATTTAAACAAGATGAAAACATATTTTGCCTCTTGTTTTGTGCCAAAAGTGGGAAGGAAAAATGTTGGGGAACAAAGAATGCAAGCTCACAGGACTTCGGCCAATGTGATTTACAGTTCACGAAGCAGCTTGCTTCCTGTGTGTTAAAATGAAAAATTCAATCTTTGGGTTTTGGCATGCACAAGCACCTATTTGACACACCTACATCCCATGAGTAAGAACACAAGAAGAGCTGTACTGGAAGAGATCAAATGTCCAATTTAGACTGGAGAGGCTAGTACCCTGTTTATGGCTGTGACAAGTGATACATGTGTAAGGAAGAACCCAGGAAAGGGGCAGGATATGATACTGATAGTGGTACAATGGTAGTTCACCAGAACTCTTTTCCTTCTTCCATGGGCTGATGGCTCCCATGTGACATGAAGGGGATCACTGCATTTAGCAGCTCTGTGGATTCCTCTCTGCTTTCCTATTTTGCTTCTTGATCTTACACAGAATTTAAATCCAATGTCCTACAATGATGAGGTCCACGAGTTAACTCTGCACTGTATGAAAAACTGTATCTTGTAATTTCGTTTGAATCTGCATCTGCCACTTGCTGGCTTCAGTTACTGCCTTCTGGTGCTTGCACAGAATGGTGGAACAAACAGCCATTCCCTAGCAACTTTCCCAGGCTTGAACTGGTTGTCTATACTGTTCTGGTATTGCTCTTTACGTTCTCTTTCCTATGGCCTCTCAGTACTTGGATAGAAGCCATTTGAAATCTCTTATCACTCAGTACTTTTGACTGTTTTCTTGCTGCTTTGGGATTGTTTGGGACTAAGATTGTATATTAGATATACAATGAAAGTATGACATGGAATAATGGATTTTTAATTTTTTTTGTTTACTCTATGTTCCATTTGTTATTTATTCATTGACCAATCTGAAATTCAAACATCTTTCTACCCTCTCCTGGCTTGACATGAGTTACTCATACCCATTTACTATACAGCCAGACTTTCTCACACTCAGAACATTTTCCAGTGGATATTACATTTAATTAAAATATGATTTGGGGGAAAATAACGTCCCAGTTGGTTCTAGTTATGAAAAATTTCAGCAATCCCTGAGGCAGAATTTTGGTTAACTTATTTGGTAATATGTCTTAAAATTAGAGGTGAATGGAACTGAAGAAAAAGCTCTCTGTAGGCTTTATGCATTCTTTGAGTCAGCTATTAGGCAATGATGCAATACATAGTTACCTGGTCTGGATGACATGACTGAAACTGCAAGCTACAGCAGTGCAGCCACTATATAAATCACCACTATGTTTTTTTCTAAACAGAATAGCTGCATGTAAGCTTCTTTTACAATTATTTACAAGTTGTTAACATAAATGTCAGTGATGAGTTTTAATTTCACTCACAGTCCATGCATGAGGAGATGATTGCATTCTATGGCAGTTCCAGTTTAGACAAGAGTCTGTGAGTGAATTTTGATGTGTTGCTGTACTTATGTAGCATCCACCATAGAGGATCTCAAAACACGATAGAAACTTTAATGAGTAAGGTTTCTCAACACTCCTGGGAGGTGCAGAAGTACTGTTAACCTAATTTAATAGATAAGGAAAGCAAGAAGCAGTGGATGGATATTCAAACACCTGTCTCCACCTGCATATATATTTTGCAATTTTTTTGTTCATACATAAAGAAAAAAATCAATATCTCTAGAAATGCAACTGAAATTTATCTTTAGAGGTTCATTCAGGAGGAAATGAAAATACCTCACCATTTGCTTGAGATGAGGAGAAAGTTCTCCACTGCGAGAGTCATTGGCTACTGGAATGGGCTGCCCAGGGAGGTGGTGGAGTCGCCGTCCCTGGAGCTGTTCAAGGCAGGATTGGACGTGGCACTTGGTGCCATGGTCTAGCCTTGAGCTCTGTGGTAACGGCTTGGACTTGATGATCTGTGAGGTCTCTTCCAGCGTTGGTGATTCTGTGATACTGTGATACTGTGATACTGTGAAGAGCCAACTGCATATTAAACATGTAAGCATAGAAACTTGCTTACTAAAGCTGGGTAAGGACTAATAAACCCTTTTTTACAGGACACATCCTTCTAAATGGTCTCTAAATAGCAGTTTGACAGAGTAAAACAGCATAGTTCATAGCACACGCTTCATAGTTTCAGAGAATTAGCATTCAAAGCAGAAGAAAATGTTTTCCTTTAAAGGAGGCACATTTCTTTCTTCAGTACTTGTAGAGAACAGCAGATTTCTTAATTAATTATTTACAAACCGTTTATGAGACAGGATTTGCAAACTGTAAGTGCTTAGAAAATACCACAGAACAAGTGCTTTTACATCCTTCTGGCATTTTCGTGTGATGGATAATAAAGAGATCCACATGGGGTGCTTTGTTTCCCAGGATGCCCTTCAGCTCTAACTTCGGATGATTACAGAGTCCCTGAAAAAGATGCAAGGGTTTTTTTGGGGTGGTTGGTTTTTTTTCTTTTGCCTTTCTCACCTTACCTGCATATTTACTTACAATGTAATCTTGAAAAAAAAAAGAGAAGGAAGGGAGGGAGGAAGGGAGGGAGGAAGGAAGGAAGGAAGGAAGGAGGAAGGAAGGAAGGAAGGAAGGAGGAAGGAAGGAAGGAAGGAAGGAGGAAGGAAGGAAGGAAGGAAGGAGGAAGGAAGGAAGGAAGGAAGGAGGAAGGAAGGAAGGAAGGAAGGAGGAAGGAAGGAAGGAAGGAAGGAGGAAGGAAGGAAGGAAGGAAGGAGGAAGGAAGGAAGGAAGGCAAGGAAGGAGGAAGGGAGGGAGGAGGGATAGAAAGGATTATTTTAATTTCAGAATAGATTACATCCTGACAAAATGTACCAAAAGCTTTTTTCTCTTGAGCCACTGATCTATTCCAAGAGTTCACTAAGAGTATGCAGCTAGTTATTATTCCCTGTAGTGAGGAGATAGTCTGGAAAACATATATCACTATCTGAGTTCCATCTGCACACACTGCAAATCTCAAAGGCATTTTTCAGAGGCACTAGGGTGACACTGAGAAATAGTGACACAACGTAAGGAGTGGTGTCTGCCTATTGCTTCTGAACACTGCTGTGTGTGTGTGTGTGTTAAAACGAACAAACAAGAAAAACTGTATTCATTTTCAGGTTATCATTGAAAAATTGACTAACATTTCCCAGAATCAATGTGTCCTCCAAATGCATGTTCAAGGTCAGATTTGTTTCAGAATTAGTAAAGGTTGACAAGGCTTTGGGCAATTTTCTAACATCTCCAAGGGTGCAGATTCCAAAACTGCCCATAGAAGACTGTTCTAGCATTTCTCCCCTCTCACTGTGAATATTTTTTCCCCATAGGTCCAATAGCTGTTGCTATAATACATGAGTTAGCTTGTGTAGTGGTTTGGGTTCCCCACCCCCCCCACCCCCACCCCCGCTTTAGAAATCACCCAGGCTAGACTCAGCCGGCTCTGGAAATTTGAATGAAGCTTATATTTACAGCTGGCACAATTTACAAGCAGATATTTACAGTATATACAGTTATAGACAGANATGGAGATCTGTGTTTTGCTTTTCATTCTTATACATCTCAGCAAGCCTATGAGTGAAGTAGACATCACCATTGTTTTCTTTTCACAGCCTGTAATCTAATTCTTCTCACCAAAACATTCTAGCTAGCTTCAAACTAGCACAGCTTGTGTAATTTTGCTGGACACCTCTTAAAAGTGTGTCTCTAGCTTCTTTGTTGTTTCCCTTCAGGCACTAGAAAACTACAGATTCCTCCTCATGCAATGTTTCTTTGGGGCTAATAGTCAATTGGGATCCAGATCCCAGGTTGTGACCCCACTTTGTTCAATCTTTGCCTTTACTAGGACAGTCAAAACTGGACACAGTACTTCAGATGTGGTCTCGGAAGTGCCAAACACAGGAAAATATTAACTTCCCTTGTCCCAGTGGTTACAGTCTAGCCAATACACTGTTGGATGTGGTTGACCTTCTTTGTAGGCTGCTGCTGTTGTACTACACAGAATTATTCCATGTCAGATACTGAACTTGACATCTGCCTTGAGTTTAAGTTTCCATCATCCCATTCTTTCAGATTTTTGAGGGCCTTTTGATGGCACCCCTCCTCTCCAGCATATCCACTGTTCTCTGCAGTGTAGTATTCAAACTTGTTGAGAGTGTACTCTGTCCAATGGTCTGTGTCATGAGTGAAGGTATTAAAGAACATCATGCTTTCAGGAATGATGCCAGTTATGACCACTTGGTGTTCTAACTGAAGGTAGATTAGTTCAAACGTTATTTCTCCTCTATAAAGATAGTTATTCTCTAAGCCATGATCCACTGTGTTTTATCCATTCTGTAAGTTATCTATCCAGCCCATGTTTTAACAGTCTACAGGGTTACTATGAGAGAACATGTAAAATATCTTGCTAGAGTCAAGATCCAGACTGCTCTTGTCTTCAAGCTGGTCACTTCATCTCAGAGATCTGTCCTTCTTAAATCCATGTGGGTTGTTTCTAATAACTTTTTTTGTCTTTCCAGTGACTGAAATGGCATCTGTGAAGATTTGTTCCATGATATTTCCAGGGGCTCATGTGAGATGACTAACCCATGGATTTTGTTTTTGAAAAATGGAAATTCTTTTGAATCTTCTTGCCTTCTGTTGAGGGTGGACATAAACTCTGTCTTTTTCCAATCGCTGAGGGCATCCCATGATCACTACAGGTTTGCAGAGATGAGAGAGATGAACTTTACAATGGTGGAAGCCAAAGCCCTCAGCATTCTAAGGTGCATCCTGTATCCCAAATTCTTGTGTGATTCCTGCTTATTTTCGTGTAGCACATAATTCTAATTTCAATTATTATGACAAATATCACATCTTCAAACTTCTGTCTCCTGTGTTTATGTATTGTATATTCTGGGTGTCTCTGAGCATAGCGAAACAATGATGACTGTAGAATAGAATCATAGAATCATAGAATGGTTTAGGTTGGAAAGGACCTCAAGGATCATCCAGCTCCAACCCCCTGCCATAGGCAGGGACACTTCCCACTAGAGCAGGCTGCTCAAGGCCTCATCCAGCCTGGCCTTAAATGCCTCCAGAGAGGAAGCATCCACAACCTCCCTGGGCAACCTGTGCCAGTGTCTTACCACCCTCACTGTAAAGAACTTCCTCCTAACATCCAGTCTAAATCTCCCCTCTGCCAGCTTAAACCCATTCCCCCTCGTCCTGACATTACCAGACCTTGTCAATAGTCCCTCCCCAGCTTTCCTGTAGGCTCCCTTCAGATACTGGAAAGCCACTCTAAGGTCTCCTCGAAGCCTTCTCTTCTCCAGGCTGCAGAGCCCCAACTCTCTCAGCCCGTCCTCTTAGCAGAGGTGCTCCAGCCCTTTGATCATCTTCTACATATCCCCAGCAGAGATTAACACTTGAAAATGTAAAATTTTTGCCTAAAAATCATGCACTTACTCAGAAAACAGTATTGACAGCACAATGATATCAAACACTATATAGTATGGCTATTCACAAGTACACTATCTCTTAGATAGTGTAAGATATCACACTGTAAGATAGCGCGAGAGATTTTCTTTGTCTGATGCACATTGCCAGAGGAATTAAATCTTGTCTCACGTGACCTAAAAATATATCAGTTTTATCCACAAGCACAATCTACAGAAATTTTTATTATAGAAATAAAAATTCTAATAATTGTACCTTTACATGGCACTTCTGGTATTAGAATAAATGAAGGCAGGTTTTAACTACTCTGCATGGACTTGAATGTCTTTGTTTTTTCTTGATGTTGTTACTATTTGATCATCTGTTCTACATGTAATTCCAGATCCTTTAAGCATCTTTAAATCCCACAAAAATGCTTCATGAGTTCATACAATAAAGATAGGTGAAGGTGGTGGGGAGAAGGGTTGGGAGGGAAGAAGGAAGGGAGGGAGGAAGGAAGAAAGGAAGGAAGGAGATAATGTTAGAAGTTCCTAAAGTTCATTCCTTACCTACATGTCCTGGTGGACAGCAAGTTCTGCATGAGACAGCAATGTGCACTTATGGCCAAGAGAGCCAATGGTATCCTGGCATGCACCAGGAAAACTGTGGCCAGCATGTCTAGGGAGGTTCCTGTCCTCTACTCTGCCCTGCTGAGACCACACCTGAAATACTTTGTCTGGTTTGGGGCTCCCCAGTTCAAGAGAGACAGGAACCTGATGGAAAGAGTCCATTGGAGAGCCACAAGGATGACTAGGGGCTTGAGCATCTTCCCTGTGAAGAGTGACTAAGAAACCTGGAGCTATTTAGTCTAGAGGAGAGAGAACTGAGAGGAGATCTCATTGATGTATACAAATATCTGAGGGGTGAGTGTCAAGTGGATCAACAGCAATTAGACAAGGAGCAACAGCTACAAATTGGAACATAGAAGGTTTTCCCTCAACATGAGGAGAAAATTCTTTACAGTGAGAGTGAAAGAGTACTGGAACAGGCTGCCCAGAGAGGCTGTGAAGTCTCCTTCTCTGGAGGCTTTCAAAACCCACCTGGATCGTTCCTATGTGAACTACCCTGGGTGATCCTGCCTTGGTAGGGAGGTTGGACTCAACGATTTCTGGAGGTCCCTTCCAACATCTAAAGTTCTGTGATTCTGTGATTTATTTTTTTTTAATTGGTTTATTTTAAGGTGCTTTTAGCAGTGAGGCACCCGTCACAGTCATTTCATAATCTAACACTTCTGCATCAGCAAGTTTCTCCTAGTTTTCAGCTTATATCTTTTTTTCATTCTTTCATTTACTTGTTACTAGATCCATCACATGAGCCACTGAGAAAACTGAGCTCCTTTTTAGTGCCCTTCATAGTTCAGGGCAGATATCTTGAAGCATCATAAGCACCATCAAATAAAGTTCTGTCTCTTTGTTAAGATCCTATTTGCAAGTCTGTGCATTTTCCCGTTTGGGGAAAGAACAGGTTTTTGACAGCCAACTTGTCAGGATGATTAGCAGCGTGTATGAAGCAGTAGCAAACCACTAGCTCTTAAGTTTTATTAAGAAAATAAATTACCCTAGAAGGTAGGTTAGCATATACTGATAGAAAGCATCAATCATAGTTCTTTCAGGGGAAGACAAAGTGCAGATGAGTGGGACATAGTGGAGTGCTTTGTGATGAGGAGAAATGGAGGTTGATAAGATTTGTTTGAAGCTTCTAGGAAGAGAAGAATCCTGAGTGGAGCTTTAGCCAAGATCTGTGAATTATATAAATTTCATACTTCGTTGCTTCCAGAGGGAAAAGGATGAAGAGGAGAAACTTCAAGGTTTCACAAAGTGCCTAGACTGGAGTTTACACCATAAACCACTGTGAATTGTAGTTGCAACCCTAGAGTCCAGTACACAGATCTTCCACTAGCTATGTGACTGGCCAAGATTTCTGAAAATGACATAATTCAAATTGTTTCAGCTCTGAGATACATCTTTGCTCATGCAGCCCATCTGTCTTAAGCCTGCCCATTTTACCAGGATTAGAAAAAACCCCTCTTCCCTTTGCATGCTTTTTATCTCACAAACACAGGGAATTTGGTGGATCTCAGTTCTGACTTGTTCTTTGCAAAACAAACCTATTGGATATGCATTATTTATCGAATTGCAATGGGGACAGCAGCTGCACGGGCCAAGAAGGCTAACAAAACTTGTGTGTTCCCCACAGATCAGGACTGAGTCATGATGATGGAGCAGTAACTGTAAGACACTAGCTTTGCTGCTGCATTATAGATAAACTCTGAATTTCATTTCCCAAATGTTACTCTGGCACCTCCATCTACTACTGAAGTCACAAAAGACTTGAGAGATTTATTGTGTCATGGCACTTTTATATGCAAAACTCTCTCTTAAGAGACTTTCCACAAAACTGAAGAGTTGTGTTAAATGCTCCAGTAACGTTTATGGAAAATTCCTAGCAAGATCCTGAATTGTTTAATCACAGTATCACAGTCACACAGTATCACAGTATCACAGTCACACAGTATCACCAAGGTTGGAAGAGACCTCACAGATCATCAAGTCCAACCCTTTACCACAGAGCTCAAGGCTAGACCATGGCACCAAGTGCCACGTCCAATC
>WAAF01019255.1:14299-111809 GCA_013400475.1 Tricholaema leucomelas
CTCTCTGGGCTCGGCCTTCCAGCCAGTTCCTGACCCAGCACAGAGTGAATCTGTCCAAGCCATGAGCTGCCAGTTTAGCCAGGAGCTTGTTGTGGCAGACAGTGTCAAAGGCTTTGCTGCAGTCCAGGTAGACTACATCCACAGCCTGCCCCACATTCACCAGGCAGGTAACCTGATCATAAAAGAGATCAGGCAGGTCAGGCAGGACCTGCCCTTCCTAAACCCATGCTGGCTGGGCCTGATCCCTTGGCCATCCTGTAGGTGCTTTGTGATGGCACTCAAGATGACCTTTTCCATGACCTTGCCTGGCACTGAGGTCAGGATGACAGGTCTGTAGTTGTCTGGTTCCTCCTTTCGACCCTTCTTGTGGATGGGCATCACATTGGCAGCTTCTAGTCTTCTACACAGCAAATGCCATATTGGCCTATCCAGCAAAACCTGATTTTCTTGTTGGGCTTGAAATTGGATAACTGATGTAAGAGTAGTGTACCATGACAGCTAAAATGATGGGTCTGAATAATGTCATAGTTCTTTCTGTCCTCTGTGAAAATGTGCTGAAGAAAGTAATTCCTCCCACGAAATTATTTGCAGTATAAATAGGCCATGACCATTTACTTTAAAGCAAAGTTTTGATCTTGCACATCCTGGTTTTAATTCTATTGTCCTATTATAGCCAGCAGAATAGCACTGCTGAGATCTAGTTTAGTAAGTGACAAGTGAAACTGATGTAGTGCAATGCACTGTTTTCCCCTTACCCTCTCCAAACTCCATATTATCACTGCCCCTGTGATTTTACTGTTCCTGGTCCATGCAGGTAACTTCACAACCCTGGCACCACACAGGCTGCAGAATTATTCCCTAATGGAAAATTGTTTGGGATGGAGTTAATTATCTCATCACTTTCACAAGCCTTAACTGGAGTCCTGTTGTTGTATTTTAGAAGTTTTTCTGTCTACCTACTTCCCTTCCTATTATCCCCTCTTCAGAGCAGCCCTTATATTATGAAGTAGCCTGCTGAAGTTCATGTTGTGATACAGATTTGAAAAGAATGGCACTGCTATGACATTGATTTTCTATATCAGAATATGGTACCTCCAAACTGTAAAAACCTTAAGACTGCAAATAGGAAACAATTCCAAACTGGAAAAAACATGGATCTCAGAAAATTGCCTGCCAAAGGAGAAAAAGATCAAATCTGAAATGTGCATTTGTCACAACTACAAAGAGAAATGAATCATTAACAAATAGATCTGTAGTAAGGAATTTAACTAATCCCAGCTCAGGTTGTTTATCACACTGCATTTATAATTCATATTTACTTCGTGCAATCACTGGATTTTATCATATGACCACTGTCAATAAAGCAACTTTTCATTATGACTGACATTTGGCATAAAGCAAAAACATGATTTGGCCCTTGTTTTTGTAGGATTAAGTGGAAAAGGTATAAGCTTGCTGTATTTTGTAACAATAAATGAAAAATGCCAATTTATCACTGGTAATCACTTTGAAAAGTGACCACCTGAATAAAATGAATAGCCTGTGTCATTACAGACTGCCCATCATCATTCAAGGACAGGAGAATGAGGGAGAGATGTCTTCAATCTTACATATGCAAACAGTAAACTGAATCTGTCGGAGATGTCAGAGGAAGAGATGGGACTGCTTTGTCTAACACCTCCAAGATACAGTTAAGACCCTTAGATGATTTAGGATCTTCAACTAGGGGGAGAGATCTCACTTTGTCCATGTGCTTTTCTCCCTCTCTTTCTGACTAACATACCTGCTCACCAGAAAACAAAGGAGGGAGTGGGAATGGGAAGCACAGCACAGTTCTGCATTACAGAAGAAGCTAGCCACTGAATTGGTGGTGGTAGGGATAATTTCTTTGCTCACATAAAACTTATAACCTTAGAAATCTAAAAGCATATGGATAGAAGAAAATATACCAGAAAGGAGGAAGCAGGAGTGCTCATAGAGGAAGGTTACTGTGATGTAGGCAAAAATTTTGGCAGAGATACACGGAGGAAGAGATTGCTTTGAGGGCAGCATGTGTGGTTTAGTGAAAGACACAGAATACTTCATTGGAGGAGATCTGAACTGGAAATTCATTTCAGTCTCCATTTGTGCGCTACTGTTTTTTCAGGTTCCTCTTTCCCCATGAATATCTGTATTTTCAGAATTCACTTTCATTTTCCTTACAATTAATTTCATTTTGCCATGACTTTCACAGGACTGTATAGATGCTTACTCTTCAGAAAATATCCATGTGTGTACTACTCTCTGCAGATTTGCATGGTATGTTATGACATTTGTTAATACCTTCATTAAGAATTTAAGCAAGTCCAAATGCAAAGGTGACCCATGTAGCACCTGACAAGACATGTACCAGCTGCCTTTGAGATGGATATTTATCATTCTTCATCATTTCCTCTTTCCACCAAGCAACTGGTTCTCAACATACATGTCAATATTACTGGCAGCGACAATATGATGCTATAAACAAAATTCCGTGAGATAGAATGCAGAGCTAAAATCTCACATACAACAACACCTGGCTTCTGTTTGTCTGCAACTTTTGTCACTCCACTGAAGAAGTAATCCATTCTGACAGGAAAGATGTATTGTTTTATTTCTTGTTTTCCTTTGTCAGTAAAATAAAGATACAAACAAGAGCTTCAAAGGAAAAGCAGTGATGCCCAGGAAGAGCCCCGGTCACCTCACTTGTAGCCACGTGTCCTCATCATTGCATTGCCACAGGCTGACTTTCTGTGCTTCATCTCCTCCTGATCTATCAGTACTGACTTGACAGATTGCCTGATTTTGGCAGGAAGCCTGAACTTGTCCTTCTCTCCCCTTCACACACACTCCTTCTATCAAGGCAATAATAGAATGGCTAGGAAATCCTTGCTGCAGGATAAACCTCGGTGTTTGATATCCCACAAATTGAGGAAGAACCACTCTCTGCCAAGATGACTGTCTAGATAGTAAGTTTAAATTTTTGTGTCTGCAGTCTCAGGTTAAAAGGAAACTTCACTGATCACAGGATAGCTGCATTACTTATGAATTGCATTCCACAATCTTCCAGAAATCATCATGCTGTCTTCTTAATATTTAGTTTACTTTAAGTGCAGTATTTATATTCCTTGATCATTCTTGCCACAAAAAAATAGTAAACAGTTCTGAAAATATTATATATACTCACATTTCTTTTGGTAGTACTATGGAAGAGTCTCATTAGTACTATCAGAGGAAGGTATTTTTCCTTCCATTCCATCCTTATTAATTTTCAGAGTGATTGTTATTGTAATGGAAAGACAGTCACATGGATGGAAAGAATGATACCCTGCTGCCCTTGAAAAGAGAATATGCACCTTTCAGACCACTCTTTTTATTCAACATAAGATAAAGGAGTCATCTTGTCTGTATTTGACGTTCCTCCTAAAGTTATTTTGGCTTTTCACTTAATACTGTTTAATTATTTATCTGTATAATCAGATCTTCACAATCTCCCCAGAAGAAATAAATGACATAGTTTAGATATGCAAAGGATGCTTAGTTTCTGAGAAAGAACAAAGCCTTTACAAACTCCTCCCGAGAGAACATAACACTGGAGACAGATCAAAGGAGGAAACCCAATCCAAAGCTATTAGATGGATTAAATTTTATGTGTAATCTTCCAGTGTTATTGTTCAAGTTTCAGCATCAGAAAGATTTCGTGAGCATTCCCAAGACAAAAAGGAAATAACTGGCATGAACTGTTTAAGATCTATTCCAGGGGCAGGAACGAGATCTGCAATTTGGAGTTTTTTGTGTGCTGCTCAGCAATGTTATCCTCCTGGAGTGAGATCGAATGTTCATTTGGGGAAGACAGAGCTGCAGTCCTTAAATAGAGCTAACTTTGTGTTATTCTGCCTGTGAAGAAACAGCTTTTGTGGAAAAGTTGGCTTGATAGAGTTATCTGAGCATATTTCCTCCTAATACCTCTGCTTTCTTTATGTTCTTTACTGGACTTTGTCAGATTTGTTTGTCTGTAAGGTGGGAGGAAGACTTGTTGCCTTGGCAGTATTCCTTTTTGAGTTTGCTTTTTCATCAACCCTTTTAAGGGAAGACTGTGGGCCACACTCCAAGCTTTCCTTACCTGAGTGTGGCTTGCAGCTTGAAACACCAGTAACCACTGCACTTCCAGATTGCTGCTGAAGCCCAACCAGTGCACGTGAAGAATTTCTGGTCAATGAAACTATTTTTCATACCATTTCACTGCAGAATAGCTGCTGAGTTTATAGAGCAGTAATTGCTTTATCACCATCCTGTCTTAATCTGTTCCTATTTGTTCTGCTGTGAGTGTTTACAAAAAGAATGATAAAAGCATTGTAAGTTTTGACAGGAGGCAAATTTATTCACTTCAAGTGTATGCAAAACGTTTATTTTCACTGTTCTGTCCCAGTTTGATAGGCAAGGTTTTACATTATGCATTGAAATATGAACGTGCCCCTTGTTGTTTCAGTCTGCATGTGGAAGGTTAATATCTGTGGAACAAAGTGACAATAGATGAGCAGAGCAGGGACCCTGGGACATAAAAAAAAAATACTGATTCAAAGTGTAGCACCTCCTCCTGAAAAACAGGCAGAGCATAAAAGACTACACAACAAAATAAATGTAATCACAGTCTCACAGTATCACCAAGGTTGGAAGAGACCTCAAGATCATCAAGTCCAACCTGTTACCACAGAGCTCAAGGCTAGACCATGGCACCAAGTGCCACGTCCAATCCTGCCTTGAACAGCTCCAGGGACGGCGACTCCACCACCTCCCTGGGCAGCCCATTCCAGTAGCCAATGACTCTCTCAGTGAAGAACTTTCTCCTCACCTCAAGCCTAAATTTCCCCTGGCGTAGCTTGAGGCTGTGTCCTCTTGTTCTGGTGCTGGCCACCGGAGAGAAGAGAGCAACCTCCCCCTGGCCACAACCACCCCTCAGGTAGTTGTAGACAGCAATAAGGTCTCCCTGAGCCTCCTCTTCTCCAGGCTAAACAATCCCAGCTCCCTCAGCCTCTCCTCGTAGGGCTGTGCTCGAGGCCTCCCACCAGCCTTGTTGCCCTTCTCTGGGCACGTTCAAGCATCTCAATGTCCCTCTTCAACTGGGGGGCCCGGAACTGGACACTCTTGGATGGACATCTGTGATCAAAATTACTTTCCTTGTTTCTGGGAGGTAATAGCAAAGGTCTGCAATGCCTGCCATGTTTAGTCACTTCTCACAAGTGATCATTTCCACACAAAGCAGTGCTATTCTGTTACTGCAGGCTATTTGGATACATCTTGCCAAGTGTGAGACATTTTCCTCACTGAGATGTGTATGCAATGCCTGCATTGGAGCATGTCCCAGGGTGAGGCTATAGTGTTAAAATTTTTTTCTGGGGACTAGAAGATTGTTATTCAATCTCATAATTCTGCTATCTCTTTATAGACTCACAACAAGGTCAGTTCGTTCTCCTTTCCTCCTCCTCCTGCCCTGTGTGTGTGGCGGAACCACTTCATTTGGAACATGTAAGTGGTAGGCCTCTTGGCTGGCGGAGGCGTTGGTGGAGGGGGAGGATTGGAGCACTGGGGAAGGTAGATTTAGGGTTTTTTGGGGATGGGGAAAACTTCAAGGGGGTTTGCCATGGTAATTGCCTTGTAAGATCTATCACTGTATTCTCTCTCTCTAAATACAACTCTGTATTTTCTCTCCAATTCGATTTGAGAGTTTAATTTCTGTTGTCTCTCTTTAAAAAACCACGGCAGAGCAATTTGATACTCCTAACAGAAAAGAACTGCTGAATGTCATGGGTAAGAGCTAAAGGATGACAGTGGAGTTATGTGTTTAAAATTCTCATTTAAGATCATCACAGTTCATCCTTATAATTGTGAACTAACTGGATAATAAAAGCCAGGAAAGTTGTTGAGTCTTATATCACAGTCTCACAGTATCACCAACGTTGGAAGAGACCTCACAGATCATCAAGTCCAACCCTTTACCACAGAGCTCAAGGCTAGACCATGGCACCAAGTGCCACGTCCAATCTTGCCTTGAACAGCTCAAATAATATAAGACCCCCTCTAGACTCCCTCTAGTGGGAGGTGTCCCTGCCTATGGCAGGGGGTTGGAGCTGGATGATCCTTGAGATCCCTTCCAACCTAAACCATTCTATGATTCTATGAAATAAATCATCAACTACCCTGGAATAGAATAAAATCAACCAGGTTGGAAGAGACCTCCAAGATCATTCAGTCCAACCTAGCACCCAGCCCTATCCAGTCAACCAGACCATGGCACTAAGTGCCTCATCCAGGCTTTTCCTGAACACCCTCACGGACGGTGACTCCACCACCTCCCTGGGCAGCCCATTCCAATGCCAATCACTCTCTCTGTCAAGAACTTCCTCCTAACATCCAGCCTATACTTCCTCCAGCACAACTTGAGACTGTGTCCCCTTGTCCTGTTGCTGGTTGCCTGGGAGAAGAGACCAACCCCCACCTGGCTACAGCCTCCCTTCAGGTAGTTGTAGACAGCAATGAGGTCTGCCCTGAGCCTCCTCTTCTCCAGGCTAAACAACCCCAACTCCCTCAGCCTCTCCTCATAGGGTTTGTGTTCCAGGCCCCTCACCAGCTTCATTGCCCTTCTCTGGACACCTTCCAGCACCTCAACATCTCTCTTGAGTTGAGGAGCCCAGAACTGGACACAGTACTCAAGGTGTGGCCTGACCAGTGGAGAAGCTATGCACCAAGATGTTTTGAACTGGAATGCCCAGAATATATGATAGGGATTTATGGTGAAAGAGATTTATGGTGAATGAGTTAAGCAGTTCAGAAATTAGAAGAAGAAGAAGAAAAAATCCTGGAATTTAAACTAGAAAGTTATTTTAAGAAAAGCATTAGCCTGTCAATCCCTCTTGTTTTCGTCTTGAAATTTCATTCTCAGATGAGTGCATTAAAACATTGCCTCTGTTAGAACTACGCAATTAAATGCTATAGATATTCAGATAATGGCAAGTGGATTTGACCTTAAAGAACTTATTACTTCAATCCCCTTTTTATTACACAAGTCATCGGCCTGCTTAATTTTAGCACAGCAAATCACTGCAGAAATATATATTAGATTTTCTACTTAGAAATGTGGTTTGAATTCTTGAAAGGAAGGCAGCATCGCAGTGATTAGGTTGAATGATATAATGTAGAGTTGTGTGTGCCAGCTGAATTCCAGCTCTGAATCTACAAAAATGTAAATTGTCAGTTCAGATTCATGGATTGGATTGGATTGGATGGAACCCTGGAAGGTCATCTTGTCCAAACCCCGTGCATTGAGCAAGGACACCTCCAACTAGATCATAGAATCATAGAATCATAGAATGGTTTAGGTTGGAAGGGACCTCAAGGATCATCCAGCTCCAACCCCCTGCCATAGGCAGGGACACCTCCCACTAGAGCAGGCTGCTCAAGGCCTCATCCAGCCTGGCCTTAAACGCCTCCAGGGAGGAAGTATCCACAACCTCCCTGGGCAACCTGTTCCAGTGTCTCACCACCCTCACTGTAAAGAACTTCCTCCTAATATCCAGTCTAAATCTCCCCTCCTCCAGCTTAAACCCATTCCCCCTCGTCCTGACATTACTAGGCCTTGTCAATAGTCCCTCCCCAGCCTTCCTGTAGACTCCCTTCAGATCCTGGAAAGCCACTCTAAGGTCTCCTCGAAGCCTTCTCTTCTCCAGGCTGCAGAGCCCCAACTCTCTCAGCCTGTCCTCACAGCAGAGCTGCTGCAGCCCTCTGATCATCTTCGTGGCTCTCCTCTGGACTCGCTGCAGCAGGCTGCCCAGAACCACATCGAGTCTAATCTTGAATGTCCACAGGAACAGGGCCTCAACCACATCTCTGGGCAGCCCATTGCAGGATTTTACCTCTGTCATTGTAAAGAAATTCCTCCTTATGTCCATCCTAAATATACCCTGCTCCAGTTTAAAACCATTGCCCCTCATCCTATTGCTGTAAGCCCTTCTAAAGATGTATTTTTATATGCAAAATGTTGCTTTAATATCACAACTATGCTGATATTTCATACAGGGACCTAAAGACACACACACAAAAATCCTCTTTTGAATTTATGATCCATAGATTGTAGGATATATATATTTTTTGTTGCTTACACATACTGACTATGCCATCACCCTTGAATAGAGAGCTTCAAGTGTCTCCATGTCTACCTGACTCCAAAATTTTTAGTTAGACTATTAAAAAGTCACAAGACTCGCTTAAAACTCCCTACATTATGGGGGTGGTTGAGTCACCAACCCTGGATGTGTTTAAAAGTTGTTTGGATGTGGTGCCTGGGGATATGGCTTAGAGTGAATCTTGTAGAGTAGGGTTATCGGCTGGACTTGGTGATCCTGAGGGTCTTTTCCAACCTGAATGTTTCTGTGGTTCTGTGATAATTGAGTTGTTTTCCATTTATAATTTTCATCTCTTTATGGTGTACTCAATTCTTCTTTAGACTTCTGGAACCATGGGGTCAGAAAGCAGATAGGAAACAGGCACTTGAGTGGGAAGTCTAGAGATAAATTTGGCAGTGAATATTCAGTCTATATGTAGGTTATAAGAATTGATATGATGAAGAGAGTTATCCAAAGATATGCAGAGAGACCCTGAACAGGAAGACCCAATGGCCCAGTACTTGGAGACGGAATTAAATTTTGGCCTTCAGCCAATGTTTGATACAAAAGGAAAGGGATGACAGAAAACCCCAGAAGAAAAGGTATAAAGCAAATATCCAGGAATCAAGGCCCTGAGAAGGTGACATGAAACTGAAAAAAAAAATGGCATCAGCAAATCTGGAAACTAATCAAATGATATACAATTCTTTAGGAGGCACTCACTGAGCCACCAGAAGGTGATGCTATTCCACTTGTTCTTCTCAAAAGAGGAATAATGTGGCAAAAGCCATACAGACAAAACAGAAAAACGAAATGAAGTTAAGAAATGGATATAGTGACATTGCCAGCTGACTGCAGCAACCTACTATATGTGCTGGATTCAGCCTTGGGTCTTATGACTGGGACTTCTATTTGGTAAATATCTTCAAAATGGTGGATGATATGCTAAGAATTAAAACTCTGAGAAAAACAAAGCTAAGCAAAACAAAACACACCAGGAATTGGAGATCTTGTTCAGCTCAAATCCGCATCAATACTAGCATCCTGCTAGCACTTTGTAGTCCAAGGAAAGAGAGAGGCAGTTCTAAGGACCTTTTAACACCAATCAAAAGGAAATACATAAAAGGATGAATTATGCCTTGCAAGTGCCTCTTATGTGCAATGGCAAGAGACGATTAACTCAGGTGTAGATGCCTGTGCCTACATCTGAGGTTGCTTTCTACTTAAGACACAGGCCAGGTATTGACCTAGAATAACTAAGACAAAATTCATACAGTACTCTTATGATTTTCTGAGCATCAAACAGTCCTGTTTCTTATTTAGTGAAAGTTATTAATCTTTCCTGTTTAGTAGCAAGATTGATGTGTCATAGTCTGCACGTATTATCTGTCTTCTTCTTCTGTAATGGGAAAATTACTGCACTTGTAGGGTACTTAGATGTTTTCTCTCTGAAAAGTTATCAGTGAGTCCTTTATTTTGTCCAAGATGATGGTCTATGAAATTTTTTCACAAATATGCCCAAGTATTAAGCCTAAGCATGTTATTTTTTTTTAACTTTTGATATGCCTAAGAGACATTTTGTTATTCAAACTTTAGCTGCATCATTAAGTTTGCCATGAAATAGCCAAATGGCCACAACATAGTTTTCATTTGTTGTAGGCCTGATAAACAAGAAGTGAAAAGCATTTTCTTCTTACGTCAATGAGTTAAATTGACAGAAAGAAAACCCTTCAGAATATACATTGCAAGTGGTAGTTGGTATAATTTAAATTTATTCTTGTTGAATGGCTCTAAATCAATTATCACAGTATCACAGTCTCACAGTATTACCAAGGTTGGAAGAGACCTCACAGATCATCAAGTCCAACCTGTTGCCACAGAGCTCAAGGCTAGACCATGGCACCAAGTGCCACGTCCAACCTTGCCTTGAACAGCTCCAGGGACGGCGACTCCACCACCTCCCTGGGCAGCCCATTCCAGTAGCCAATGACTCTCTCAGTGAAGAACTTTCTCCTCACCTCAAGCCTAAATTTCCCCTGGCGTAGCTTGAGGCTGTGTCCTCTTGTTCTGGTGCTGGCTGCCTGAGAGAAGAGAGCAACCTCCTCCTGGCTACAACCACCCCTCAGGTAGTTGTAGACAGCAATAAGGTCTCCCCTGAGCCTCCTCTTCTCCAGGCTAAACAATCCCAGCTCCCTCAGCCTCTCCTCGTAGGGCTGTGCTCGAGGCCTCTCACCAGCCTCGTTGCCCTTCTCTGGACACGTTCAAGCATCTCAATGTCCCTCTTAAACTGGGGGGCCCAGAACTGGACACAGTACTCAAGGTGTGGTCTAACCAGTGCAGAGTACAGGGGCAGAATGACCTCCCTGCTCCTGCTGGCCACACCATTCCTGATGCAGGCCAGGATGCCATTGGCTCTCTTGGCCACCTGGGCACACTGCTGGCTCATGTTCAGGCGGGTATCGATCAGCACCCCCAGATCCCTTTCTGTTTGATTGCTCTCCAGCCCCAGCCTATATCTCTGCATGGGGTTGTTGTGGCCAAAGTGCAGCCCCTGGCACTTGGACTTATTGAATGCCATCCCCTTGGACTCTGCCCATCTGTCCAGGCAGTCAAGGTCCCGCTGCAGAGCCCTTCTGCCCTCCAACCCAGCAACATCTGCCCTCATCTTGGTGTCATCTGCAAACTTGCTGATGACTGACTCGATGCCCTCGAGTCATCTTAGGTGTTACAAACAATATTACAAAAAAAGAACAGTGCCCATCTCAGCCTGCTGAAGAGCATGGTATTTAAAGTTTGTGTTTCTGGGTTAGACTATTGTGGACTTTATTTAACTGATTTGTAGGAATACAGTAACAGATCCCTGACCACTGAACCTACAGAGGGAAGACCTGAGGAAAATTACACAACACAGCTGAACCACCTTGTAGATAAGTCCAAACTGATCATCTTTTTTTTTCTCTGTTGTGTACGTCCTTCAGCAGCTGCAGGGTAGCCTGATTCTTACGTTGCGAAAGGAAGTACCTGACTCAGAGGAAAATCTTGCATTTAGTCAGCAGCTAATCCAAGGCTGCTCTGGAGTGCTCTGTTTGTGCTTTTGTTTTGGTCCTTTTCCAGGGACTGCTAATTACTTCTCAATCTTTAGAATTGCCATTATTTTGGTTATTGTCTTTAAGATGTTGGGGTTTTTTTTTGGTCTGATTCTTTGCTGGATATGTGAACATCCTTGTTAAAATATGTGAATATGATGAATTTTTCTACACAACCATTCAATAGAAAGGTAGCTGAAATTGTTAGCACATCAAATAGATTTTGAAACAAGGAAAAACTAGGCAAAGTATACCTCCCTTACCTGCACTTTTTTCCTGTTGACAACCATGCAAGGTCTTCATCTTTTGTCACAAATCCTGAGCATATTGTACTATACTTTCTTGTTCTCCATTGTAATGAGCATGCTCCAATGGGCCTGTGATGTGGTTTTGACTGCTTCACTTGATATTGATTAGTTAATAAATTCACCAGTGCTGTTTTTGAGAGGATTGCTGTACTCACTTCCACCAATAAATCCAGATCTGCACCAAATCATCCCATGACCTTCCTTAAACCAGCCTTTTGGAACCTATCTGGAACGAGCAGTTACCTGATATGTAGGTAGAGAGGAGGACACAGCCTCAGGCTGCGCCGGGGGAAGTTTAGGCTCGAGGTGAGGAGAAAGTTCTTCACTGAGAGAGTCATTGGCTACTGGAATGGGCTGCCCAGGGAGGTGGTGGAGTCGCCGTCCCTGGAGCTGTTCAAGGCAAGGTTGGACGTGGCACTTGGTGCCATGGTCTAGCCTTGAGCTCTGTGGTAAAGGGTTGGACTTGATGATCTGTGAGGTCTCTTCCGACCTTGGTGATACTGTGAGACTGTGACAGGTTTTTAGTTCTATTACTTTGAATATATTTTATAAGCTTTAGGAACTAGCATGTCAATTCATATGTATCATCAGAAGAGAGGATAACTCCCCTCAGTATATTGTTACCCACTTTCTTCCATTGAAAGCTTGGGCTGGTCCTCTCTTTACACTCATCCTTTCCTCTGCCTGATGTTGACCTCTTCGTTGTGCTGACTCATTGGTTTATGCAGCTGTGCTCCAAAATCATTCCTTGAAATGACCTGCTTTAAGGAAAAAAAAATTGCCACCATTGCCACTTTTTACAAGCAAAAAACCCGTGAAAAGTTATGCTGTCCTTGTCTTTTTCACACAGATATCTTTTTTGCTGTTCTTCTCCCATCCTTATAATCAAAAAAGGCATTCAAAACACTAAAAAACTGTTGACTTTTCAGCGAGTTTCATGAAGCAAAACAACCAAGGCATGTGCACAAAATAATTAATAACACTGGATTGAAATGAATCTGGACTATTACACATAAATACATTAAGGGAAATCACATAATTTCCCAGAGAGTTTAAACCATGAAAAATAGGGAAAATACTTGAATCAGTGAAGAAATTGCTTATTCAACTCAAGTAGTAACACATTTAAGAGATTAATTTCCTTTGCTAAAAGCTCCTCTGCAGTGTTAGATTTGTCCTTTTCCTCCCCTGTGAAATATGGAAATATGTCTATGAAGATTTGTGAAAATCAACAGCATTCTTTGCCAAGGAAAACACAAGCTGAAAATATCTTGGTTGTATGTCCATATGGATTATAACCCATCCTCTCCAGAAAGCCACCATTTGTTGTCTTAAAGATGTAAACTGCAAAGCAAGATGCTGGTCGAATCATAGAATCAACCAGGTTGGAAGACAACTCCAAGATCATCCAGTCCAACCTATCACCCAGCCCTATCCAGTCAACTAGACCATGGCACTAAGTGCCTCATCCAGGCTTTAAATGCATTGTTTAAATAGGACTTTCATTCGTTATGCCACTTCAAGGCTTGAGAGAGTTGGCTGTAAATTGCTACTGGCAAACCTTAAAAGGAGGAAGAGGAAAATGTGTTATTTATGGAGCATTTACTGTGTGTTTAGCCCTGCACAACAGAGGGAGCAAAACATACTGTTCCCCAAGTGAGATTCTTGATTTATGTTAGGTGATATAATACAAGTGCACAAATTTCCCGTAGAACAAGGAAAGGCCTGACTTCAACAAGGTGCTAAAGCATAGGTTGCAGTGTAAGCATTCAATTATAGTCCATCACCTCCAGAAAGGGTGGTGGAAAAATATATATTAAAGAGGGATTTGGAAGAGCAAAGGCATAAAGGGGAAAAAAGAGATATGGAGATGAGTAGGAGACAAAGACTCCACTGAGAAAACACTTCTCAGATGCCTGCGAGTTTTTTAGTATTGAACTGTTCTATAACAAGCAAAAACATTTCAGGTTATTTCAATACTCCAGTAGCAGCTGGTGAGAAATCTCTGAGCTCTGTGATTTACACATCTGTTAGATTGCTGAGCAAAAAAAAAAAAAGCCACAAACAGAAAACCCCCCAAAAAGGTACAAGCTGAGAGAGTTCTTCAGCCTGAAGAAGAGAAGGTTTCGAGGAGACCTTAGAGTGGCTTTCCAGTATCTGAAGGGAGCCTACAGGAAGGCTGGGGAGGGACTATTGACAAGGTCTGGTAATGTCAGGATGAGGGGGAGTGGGTTTAAGCTGGCAGAGGGGAGATTTAGACTGGATATTAGGAGGAAGTTCTTTACAGTGAGGGTGGTGAGACACTGGAATGGGTTGCCCAGGGAGGTTGTGGATGCTTCCTCCCTGGAGGCATTGAAGGCCAGGCTGGATGAGGCCTTGAGCAGCCTGCTCTAGTGGGAGGTGTCCCTGCCTATGGCAGGGGGGCTGGAGCTGGATGATCCTTGAGGTCCCTTCCAACCTAAACCATTCTATGATTCTATGATTCTATATTAAACATTGATATATTTGCACATAGCAGCATTGATATGAAAAAAAAAAAGTTTTTACATCTTTACTGACTTTGAGGCACTTAGGCTTGCAATGTTTTCAGAAGTCTTTATTCTGCTCTGCCCACCTTAATGCCTTCCACTCAACTTTATATAGTCAAAGAATGAGATTTAAAAAGGCAGTAAGGGAAAACTGACCTATAGAAAAACAGTGCTTGAGTAGATGTGAGAAAAGATGAAGGATTTCTGGCATGTAAGTGATTATTTTTTCCTGTTTAATGATGCTCACTATAATGCCAACTGTCCCCTTCACTATTTTAACAACTTTGTTTCTCTAAAACACATGGAACTTGACTTCAGTCTTCCCAGCACAATATCAGATTTTTGATGTTCCATCAAGCAGACACCACACATAAATGTTTTCTCTCAGGCACAAAAATCTTCCCACACCTATCCATCTACCAACCCCCTTTCTCTGTCCTTTATGGAGTGCCAGTTTTGTAAGGACTCTGTGTCCCAGATGAGCTCTGGGTTACCTGCAGTGCTCAGCCAAGGGTCAGGGTTGACTTTTAAAGGGACAGAAATCAAAAAGAAGTCAGATGTCCATCAGCAGTGTAACTAGCATTTTGGTATCATTTTCAGAGGGAGATAGAATTGTTGCCACGTTAGGGTATCTCTGCTGGTCCATATGGACACGTGCCATGGAAAATGCACAATCCATTAGGAAAACATTCAGACAGAGAAAGTCTGAAATCCACTTTTTATGATCTTGTGTGGCTTTAATGCTGTTTCTTCGGTGGTCAAATTTCTGTGATAGATTCTTTGCCCTTTAAAATGTGCACACAAGATAGAACAGACCAAGTATGTAAGAACCTTGCTTGTTTTCCTACCTTTGTTCATTAGGGGATTGAAAACAACAGAAGGTTATGATTTCAGGAGCTACCTTGCACTATACTGAATAGCTGTGAATCTTTGCTTTAAAAATAACCATCAACCCAATGTTACCTTGGACATTAAGTCACTTCCTAAAGTGTCATGTCCACACATTGCTTGAACACCTTCTGGGACAATGACTCCACCATCTTCCTGTGCAACCTATTCCAATGACCATAGACTCTCCTTTTTTCCATAGCTCTGCTGGAACAGAGGTTTTCCACTTCCTAACTGTATCTGAAAGTCTTTTCCTCCTTCCTGTTACGTGAACTGGCACTCAATGGGTACTGCTAATTCTGGTCAGGAATGTCTTCACTGGGCAAGGATGGTTTCGTATCCAACTCATGCTGCCCTTAGGGAGACACCATGAGGCACTTCATTTGGGCTTCTGTACTTGTAATATTTGTTATCTCTTCTTTTCAGTTAACTGTAGAACATAACTCTTAGAGTGTAAGTAGCGTATGAGAGTACCTATATGTCTATCAGGTCAATGATGCAAAGATTTTATTAGCTGAAATGCCTGGAGTACTTGCTCCCAAACTAGGCTACCATTTAGTGTCATTGTAATGACAATCTTTAACACATCAATCACCTATGTATAGGATAAACACAATCATCACCTTGTTAAGACTTCCACTGTCCCGAGTGAAATGGTGACACATGTCAGTATGTCCTTTCTCTTTAGAATTTTTAAGTACAATTACGATGTTATGAGTCAATTCCAGTGGGGACAAAATATCTCTGTTAAGATTTGTGGGTCAGATCCAAGTCATCTCCAATCTAAAATCCTATGTTCCTCAAAAAAAGGTTTTGATTTTGCACTTATTAAATGGCAACCAGGTGAGGTGTTAGTTAAGTGAGTTTATTTTGATGAAGTTTGACCTGTTCAGTTTCCTGAAGCATATACATGTAAAGTTTTGTTGTTTGTTTTTGGGGGCTTTATGCTTCTTTGCTTGTTTTCTCCTATTTGTGTTTATCCAAAGTACTTAGGAACTTGGTTTAGACCAAGGAAAACAAACTTTACATTGATTTTTAATCAGTGTTTTCTTTTCATCCCTGCAGTCAACAGCACAGGTTGACAATGTCATATTCAAGATAAATGGGCTTTGGAAATGCACTTTTCCTGTATAATTGAAAACAGAGCTACACATTAAAAAAGCATTTGCTTCTTGATGTTCTCTTGTACAGGCGAAATTGTCTGGCAGACTGAGTGTAGGTCTGTGTTTCAAAGAGGTAAATACCGTTCTGATCTCTCCCTAGGTATGACCCCCTTTCATCCTGCTCTCTAGGAGAGTAATTTGTTGTATTTTCCCAGTTCTTTCAAAAGAAAAAGTCCACCACCTTTTTGCCTTTCTGCTTCTCATTTTAACTTCACCTGAAGCCATTATTTTAAAAAGAATCTTTTCAAAGTGGTTAGAAAAAAAAAATCTTTCCAGAAATGAGTTTTATGTACTTTCTCCATTGCAAACCTTTATGAAAGTGAAGAAGATTAAGGAAGGTTTTCCATTTATTCATAGAATCATAGAATGGTTTAGGTTGGAAGGGACCTCAAGGATCATCCAGCTCCAACCCCCTGCCATAGGCAGGGACACCTCCCACTAGAGCAGGCTGCTCAAGGCCTCATCCAGCCTGGCCTTAAACACCTCCAGGGAGGAAGCATCCACAACCTCCCTGGGCAACCCGTTCCAGTGTCTCACCACCCTCACTGTAAAGAACTTCCTCCTAACATCCAGTCTAAATCTCCCCTCTTCCAGTTTAAACCCATCCCCCCTCATCCTGACATTACCAGACCTTCCCCAGCCTTCCTGTAGGCTCCCTTCAGATACTGGAAAGCCACTCTAAGGTCTCCTTGAAGCCTTCTCTTCTCCAGGCTATTTTTTACTAGTTCAAGCATTTATCTTTTAGAACATTATTCTTCTGCATTATTCTTCTGCAGAACTTGACTTTAAGGTTGTTTTATTCTTTAGCACTATATATGTTGTACATTAATGTCAATGATGTATTCATTTACTATAAAGGACTATTTCGTATTGCTTATATTATTGATATATCTTGTAGATTATCTTGCCGTGTAGTTTAAATATGTTTTGACTTCAATGCTCTTCATGTTTTATGTTCAAGTAGAGTGCAGGTATTATTTTTCGAAGCCAAAAGCACTGATATAAATAGATAACATTAACTCTTTCTGTTACTTATATGATTTATACAGATTATTTATCTTTTTTTTATTCAAATTATTCTGTTAATTTCATACACTTCTTTTTTCAGATCTTGCTGTATAAGGACAATGTGAAAGATGAAATGGAATGCATTTCACAGGGTTGTATGGCCATTATCCTGTCATATCATAGTGTTTCTGTTTCCTGAATGCCATGTGTATTATGCTTTGACTAGGTGAAGGGCATCTGAGGATGTGTTTTTTGTCAAGGAGATTGTTGCTAGCTGTAGAAAAATGAAATGTTGTTAAACAAATATTTTCAACCTTTTCCTTTCTTTGATTGTGTCAACTTTACCTCCAACACTGATCTTATGCCTCTTGGCATTCTAGACTACAGTAACATAGAAAAGTATTTGTGGTAAAAAGAAAACACAATACCTGGAATGTATCCAGAGAAGGGTGACAAAGCTGGTGAGGGGCCCGGAACACAAACCCTATGAGGAGAGGCTGAGGGAGCTGGGGGTGTTTAGCCTGGAGAAGAGGCTAATGTTTTAGGCTTTGGCTTTAATAGATTGATAATTTCAGTCCTGTTTGAGACAGATTAAACAGAAAAGGTGTAAACATTATTGTGAAAAAGCCCTATGAGGAGAGGCTGAGGGAGCTGGGGTTGTTTAGCCTGGAGAAGAGGAGGCTCAGGGCAGACCTCATTGCTGTCTACAACTACCTGAAGGGAGGTAGGAGGAAGTTCTTGCCAGAGAGAGTGATTGGCATTGGAATGGGCTGCCCAGGGAGGTGGTGGAGTTGCTGTCCCTGGAGGTGTTCAGGAAAAGCCTGGATGAGGCACTTAGTGCTATGGTCTAGTTGACTGGCTAGGGCTGGGTGCTAGGTTGGACTGGATGATCTTGGAGGTCTCTTCCAACCTGGTTGATTCTATTCTATTCTATTCTATTCTATTCTATTCTAAGTGTGCACCTCCATTTTAAAACAATCTGCTAGTTTGCCCAGTCATTACAACCTAGGGAAACAGCTCAGAAGGTTGCCATTTCATGAAATAAGTTGAGTAAGAGATTTCAGTTTCGTCACCTTCTCCACGGGAATTACTGTCCAGATTATCAAGAGTAAATCTGCACATTACTAGAACCTGTGCAATCACTATCAAATTTCAAATTACTATTGATTGACCAATGTTCTGTGTTCTTCCACTCTAGTTTTTAAAAGATGTAATACTACAGTCAAATTACATCCCAGCTCCACAAACTTTTTTTCTGTAATTCAGTTCCTTGGGTACTACAGAAGAGGATAATAAATACAATCAGTCTTTTCTAAAAGAACTACAGGTTTAGTGCATGTTTAAATGAAATAATTTCCAGTCCTTTACTGGTACAAAATATTTATTGTGTGAAATAAGAAAATGCTTATCAAAGGGGACTTTGTCTCTGCAGTTTTGTCTGAAGATGATTTTGAAGTGCGCTAAGGAAACAACAATGACAATTAAATCACGAATTTTCAGGTACACCTACCAAGGGAAGTGGTATGATGGTGTCATTTGCTGTTATTAGCCAGTACAGAAAAGACAATTTAACCACATCCCATTCATTTTACATCACCATTGTGAGGGGTCTAAAATGTGGACCACTAAGTCTGATGTGCCTTGCATTGTACTGGAGTTCCTGAAACTCTCAGAGAAATACACAAAAAAGTTTTAATTTCCACTGTTGTTAAGGAAAAATCCTCACAGTTGCTCTGGTTAAGAAATTATCTTCCTCTCTACATACATTCTCCAGCTCTTCCTAGACCAGCTTTTCTTGTCAAGCCTCAGTTTACATGTCCCAAGAACCTCGTAATTATTCCTGTTCACGTTGATTATGGACTAGCATGGCCCATTTTCAGTACAGAGCTTGGATCTGAAACTGAAGTAGTACTTCAAGTTCAACCACTGGCCTATACTTTGATTTAGCTGTTAGTGTCCCACAGAGAATGTCACTCCCCTATTAAGAGCTTGAGTAATTTCATTATCTCAGATGCATTAACAATGTGTAGGGCAGAAATATGATTTGATTGACAAGAAGATGTTTTATCTGGAAAGGTCTTGAATGTAAACTTGACAAATGAGCAAGCATGACATGGAAATCACAGGAGAAAGAAAATTGGAGAATGACATGAGATTTTTTTACCAAATTGCTTTTCTGATAAGGACACATTTCAAGCTGAATGATTAGCACTTACTCAGCAGATCACCATGCACTGACCTTGGCAGTATCACCAGGGTCAGATTTCCATATACATTTACATGCATGAATAATTCTCAAATTTTCCATTACATTAGGCACAAGCAGGCATCTTCTCTCTATCATCATGCGTGAATGTCTTCTCTTGCCACCATATTCCTCTTGAAATGAAAATAGTGGGTTGCTTTTTACAGTATCTCAGCACTCTGGTGCATACCCACTTACTTGCTACTAGAGCTGCACAGAAAATGCAAGTCCCTGTTCTTGAATGGTTTTTAAATTTCAGGGTATGGCTTTGCTTCAGAACTAAACAAAATGTGGTTACCTGTGGTGGTTTGGGTGTCCCCTGCCCTTCCACACTTTAGAAATCACCCAGACTAGACTCAGCCAGCTCTGGAAATTTGAATGAAGCTTATATTTACAGCTGGCACAATTTACAAGCAGATATTTACAGTATATACAGTCATAGACAGAAATAGACAAGGTGAATAGGTAATATAGAAACACAACAGCCCTCCCAGAAACCTGAGTCCCCAGGAGGGGCTCTCAACCACCCCCTCACCTTCCCCCTACCCCTCTCAACCTTACCCTAGTCCCAAGGAAGAATGGAGGTTCAGCCAGGATGGTTAAGAAGCAAAGGTGGGATCAGCCAAAGAAAAATGGAGGGTGAACTTAGAGAGTAAGATGGAGTTCAGCCAACAGCCCAGAGCTCCCCAGCAGGCAAAGAGCAAAGTGCAAAGCCCAGAGTGAAGTGACTTTATCTATGTCTTGCTTTTTTATTCTAATACAACTCAGTGAGACTATGAGGGAAGTAGACATCACCATTGTTTTCCTTTCACAGCCTGTAATCTAGTCCTTCTCACCAAAACATTCTAGCTAGGCTCAAGCTAGCACATATGTGTATAGACAAAAACTGTGATTTTACCTTTTTTTTTTATATATATATTATTTACACAAAGAGCACAAAGTCTTCTGCAGGATTTTAATGAAACATTGTTTCACTGGTGATAAAAAATTGAAATAAATTGATCTAAATTTGATCAATATAAGATTAAAACCTAGGGAGTCATTCAGCTGACCAGTCAGTAAGTGTCTTCTGAGGGTATCAAGATAACATAAATTTAAAGGTAAAGATTAGAGACTCAGATTTTGATGCAGTTCTTACACATATATGCATCTTTCCTGATTTCCCTGCCACTATGGGATGATAGAATTCTGAAATAAATGTTTTCCAGTCCTGTGGAATGTGAATGTCATAACTATTAATATCAAACTGCAGAATTTGGGATTTTGTGTCCCAAATACAATAAAATAAAAACAACAACAATCCATTTGATTCAGAACTTTTCAGGTTTAGCTGGGAGATAGAAAATACATTATTATGAGTGTCTAAATCCTCTCTCTTGTTCATCAACAAAGATACAGATTGAACTGTCTCTCTCTAATCAACAAAGATACAGATTGCACTGTCTCTCCCTAATCAGCAAAGATACAGATTGCCTTTGTTAACTTCTGGGACTCAGACTCGGTGCTTGGCCGAAAGCTCAGGGATGCAAATCAACAGAAAACACCTTGGAAACTCCTGGACCTCAGCCTGGCTGGAATGGCCAGGATGCCTACAGCTCATCTCAGCTACCCCGAAGGGAAAAGGCTGATGTGTATTCAGGGTATGGACAGGTACAGCCAGGGAGGAGGCGGAGGCCCTCTCCCCGGTGGTGCCGAACCCCTGCGAATGCATGAGAATACACAGGGAGATTTCCTGGGGAGCTGCAGCTGGACACTGAGCAGAAAACTGTATAAAAGGCAGGAGGAATGCCTGCCAAAGTGTGTGCACTCCCACCAGACCACCAAGTACTCTTCTACCAGACTACCAGGTGTGCACCTCTACCAGACTACCAGAGCTGCACCACCACCGGAAGAACCCCTGATGAACTCCACAGATGATCATCCCCAGGCCATGCACCCGTCTCTCTTTCGCCACCATCTGTGACTGAGGATAATATGATCCCAGCTTTTTTCTCTGTTTCTTCTCTTCTTCTCCATCATTCTCTTTATCTCTCCCTCCACCCCTTCCCTTCTCTCTCTCCCTCTCTTTTGTCCAACCTTATCCTTTAATAAATAGTTTTGTGGTGATATCTGCTCTCGTTTGCACCTTAATTTCACAACACAGAAATCTGTAAGAACAGATCTTGCTCCTCTGGTCAGAGATATTGCTAATCTCTGTTCTCTGGACCTTGACAATTATCTTAAATAATATAATTTCTAGTGTTATAAGCATTGCTGGCTGAGACTGCTAAACATCATAATGTCTGTGCTTGGTGTCATGGTTTGAATCCAGCCAGCCAGTAGAGAGCACAAAGTTCCTTTCTCACTCCTACTCCCATCCAGTGGGATGAGAGGAATAAAATGCAACAAAAATCTTGATTGTTACAACAAAAGACAGGGATAGAACACTCATCGGTTTTGGTCATGGTCAATAGACAGACCAAGCAAAACCAATTTCTTTTAAACAAGAAAATCACCACCAATTTGCCATTCATACCAGAGCAGAACAGTAATTAATTGAATTAGACCTTAAAATCACTTCTACCCACCCCTTCTTTCTGCCAGAGTAAAATGGGTCAGGGAATGCATGTTGTGGTCAGTCCTGGTCTATTCCATGTTGCTTCTGCTGCTACTCCTTCTTTCTCAGTGGGAAAACTCCTTGCAGTCCTCCCCTGAGTCTGTATGGCATCACTCTTGTGAGAGGCAGTTCTTAGGAAACATCTATTAATGTGGGTCTCTTCCATGGGCCATAATCCTCCCAGCAGTGGACTGCTTCAGAACAGAGTCATGATATTCTGTGGGAGCAGTCACTTGCTCCAACATGGAGTCTTCCACAACCTACAGGCAGGATTCTGCTCCACTGTTGATCTTTTAGGTCTCCAAAGGCTCAGCTTGCCATCTTACTATGGGCCAAAGGAGAATGGATGCTCTGGTATGCCTTCCCTGCTCCCTCCTCCCTGACCTGCATGAATTATATATAGGATTTCCTATTCAGTTCTATAGAGGTAGTTGTATTGGAAAGAACCTCTGGGAGATGTTTAGTTCAAGCTCCAGTTTGAAGCAGGGTTAACTTCAAAGTTATGCCATGTTGCCGAGGACTTTGTGCTGAATAAATATATCACATCTTCTCTGGGTTCCTCTTCTACTGTCTTCACTGTCGCTTGTTTTCCATATGATTTTTTTGTTCCTTCTTCAGTCAGAATTCTTTTGTTACAGCTTGTGATGATTTTGCCAAAAACAGTATGAACTTTATTTCTCTGTAACCATTAGGTAGTTGAGGGCAGCAACTAGATTCCCTTGTTCCTTCTCTATGATGGAGCAGCATTGGTTCTCTCAGACGCTCCTATATCATGTACTCTAGCCCCTGACCAGTATGACAGCTGATGCCTTTTTAGCTGATCACTCACTTGGTCTGAAGGAACCCAAACTGGACATAGTAGTTCAGATGAGGCAACACAAGTACAAAATAGATGGAAATAATCTCTTTTCTTGACCTTCTGATTTCATGTTTTCTAATACTGTATTTTATGCCTCTACTCTTGTTTGTTGCAAGAGCATACTGCAGGTACACATTCAATTTGTCTGCTACAGGGACAGGTCATTCTCAGCAAAGGTGTTTTCTTGTCACCAGGAGTCTATATTGTAGTGTTGCATGAAATTATTCTGCTCCATGTGGAAGAATTTACTTTATCTTAGCTGAATTTCATGAATCTCCTCTCAAGTCTTACAGCTGAAAGACATGCCTAACCTCTAAAGTATCAATTTGTAGATTGTCTGGATGGGAGTTTGGTTCATCAGATAGCTGGTTCAGAACACAGATCATGCAACTGAGAAATTTCTGAAGAATTAAACAAATAGATTTCAATAATAGAGGAGCTGGTGTGTGTACAGCTAACTAACTCCTTAGTCAGCAGCTAACCCTCCCATGCAGCAGAAACCTAAGTAGCACTTTGAGCATTTTTGGCTATGTTCTTTTTCAACAATAAGAACAATAATATCTAAGAAAATAAGTTAATTCACTGTCACAGGTTAGAGTGGATCCTTCCCCCAATAACTTCTTGTAAATCTGCCCCAGAGAGAGAAAATTCACACAGTATAGACAAAATAAACTAATAGAGAATACAGGGACCTTAGAAGAGGTGAGGATAGAGTAAAGCGGTGTAGCGAAGCAGCAGCCAAGATGGTGGGAGATAGGAGTGAGCATAGTAAGCAGCAAAAGAGGAGATACAAGCTGTGCTTCAGATACAGTTTTCATTGCTCCAGTGAAGTTATATGAACCTATCC
This sequence comes from Tricholaema leucomelas, assembly GCA_013400475.1. NCBI lineage: Eukaryota > Metazoa > Chordata > Aves > Piciformes > Lybiidae > Tricholaema lacrymosa > Tricholaema leucomelas. Next base: position 38,005 of record WAAF01019255.1, read on the forward strand.
ATTGTTGCCATTTTGTGATCTATTCCTGACATGTTCACTTCTTCACTCAGAGACTCCAGTACTTTTCCATTCTACCCAAGTTTCTCTGTTCCTAATTTTTATGTGCAAGCTAGAAAGCCAGCTCAAACAGCCACATTCATTTATTTATATTAGAAGCTATAGCATTTCTTAAGATAAAATCTGGTGCTTAAGCAGTACATTCAGTATAGTCATCTTTAGAAATATGGAGTAGGTTTCAATATATTTCATAGGTCCACATAGAAAAAGCATTTTTCTTGCATCTTTTCAATTTTCTGGTTTTTATTTTTTTCCCCCTGCCTTTGTCATTTTTGTAGGTCATGCTTTAACTTGCATTAGTAATATTTGCTCAGCATGAACAGGGCTTGCTGTACCTTGACTTAGCACATTCACTTCCGCTGTTGTCAATTCAACTGGATAAGAAATGATTATAGCCTCTTGGAAGGTCAGATATGATTCAAGAAGAAATTTCTTACCTACATGAGAGATGCTTTTCTCTATAACCTGGTCTCATATAATTTTATCTGATGCTATACAATTCACACATGCCACTCAGCTACTTTGGTGCAGCTGCAAGCTGCTTGAGTTCACACTCAAGCACCACCTATGCTAAATTTATAGCTGAAAATTTTATACTCTTAATACTCTCATGCAGCAATGTGATTATCATTTGCAAAAAGAAAGGGAGCAAGCACTGCGCAAGTATGCCTTATTTTTAAGTTTGGGGGGAAAAAAAGTTTTGACATTTGAGTGGTTACTTTTGAACAGTTGACTCCAAGGATGAAAAGTATCCAGGGCTTATATGAACTTTGAATAAAGTATGTAGGAGGCATCAAGGAAAGGAGGTCATGCTCCTTGCCCCTTGCCAAGTTATGGACATGAGAGAGAACTACAGTCCTAGCGCAATATATCTCTGTTCAGATGCAATGCGGTTATCATAGGCAAGCAACATCACTGCCACCACCAGCAGCTGCACAGATCAAAGCTGTCAAATGTGTCCTTGAGTATTTCTTTTTTCTTCTATATAGAAAAAAACATCTCATCAGTGTCACGTATGATAGAGGAGAGGATTGTTGGCACAGAGAATAAGGATAAAGAATCAGGAAAAGAAACCAAAGAAAATGTTCAAGCTGGGAGCTAGAGTAACAGGATCATGTTCTGATTTACCTTTAGGGGATTGAAGTGTGGTCTTTAAAACCAGAGTTTTGTATGCATCCTGAAGACCAGTTGGTTTTATTGACTTTTAAGTTCACTGTGTGAACTCCCAAGTGCTCTCACCCTTGCTTTGAACAGTATTGCATTCACTCTCTAGATATTTCATTGCATGTTTACAAAGATAAAAGCAGACTCCAGAAGTTAAATTCAAAAACATCTAGAAGAAAGTTCTCCCAACATAGCTGCAATATAGTGAATGTGGCAGAGAAAACTTCATCATTAAGTACTTTTGTCTCAGTTTTGAAACTGGAGAAATATTGATAGTAAAAAGCTCTTCAAATATGTTAGTTTTAAAAGTAAAATGTATTAAAAATTAGACTAAATATGTTTTATATGAGATAGACATACCAAGGTAAGAAAGTCCTGATGCACCCTAGGACACTGAAATAACTAGACAATATAACAGCTGAATCACTGTCAACTATGTTTAAGAATTGTATCACAGTATCACCAAGGTTGGAAGAGACCTCACAGATCATCAAGTCCAACCTGTTACCACAGAGCTCAAGGCTAGACCATGGCACCAAGTGCCACGTCCAATCCTGCCTTGAACAGCTCCAGGGATGGCGACTCCACCACCTCCCTGGGCAGCCCATTCCAGTAGCCAATGACTCTCTCAGTGAAGAACTTTCTCCTCACCTCAAGCCTAAATTTCCCCTGGCGTAGCTTGAGGCTGTGTCCTCTTGTTCTGGTGCTGGCCGCCTGAGAGAAGAGAGCAACCTCCTCCTGGCTACAACCACCCCTCAGGTAGGCCTGAGGGGGTCAGAAATAGCCCCCCAAAAAAGAGCTAGGCCTATATTTTCCCAAAATTGGGTAAAGCAAGCCTATGGTTTCACCTAATATGGTCAGGTTTGGCTAACTGCCATTCTGACTGGCTATTCTGTGTCCAAAGGCCCATTAGTCTCAGCCCACACTGATAAGAGAGATACACAGATAAACACAGTGTGCTCTGCCATTCTAGTCATGCCTGCTGTTGCCTGCTGCCATTGCTTACTGCCTTATTGTTTGCCTGGAAACTTCACTGTTGCAAGTTTACCAGGGGCAGGCTCTCCACGTGATTGGCCTGCATAGCCAGCGTGACATTGTGCTAAGGCTGCACATCGCAGGAGATTCTACCTATACCTGAAAGTTTCCTGCCAAGACAGGAAGTCCTGGAGATACACAGATTGTCCAGAGGACCAGATCAGAGACTGTCTGTCCTTTTTCCCCAGCACTCTGAAACCTGGGAAGAATCAGAAGTCTCAGTGGTTGACAAGAAAGACAGAATTCCCTGGAAGTGTTTGGGTACTGTCTGAACCTGTAGTTAGCCTCGTGAATTGAGTAGTATTATTTTGTGAGTAAATGCTTAGAGCCTTTGTAATTCACCATTGTCTTCTGCCTTAAGCAGGAAAGAACTCCTTGAGTCCATCTAGTGGGCAAGCAGTATACTGACCACAAGTGGTATTTGGTCATAAGAACATTCTCTTCCAGTTCAATTAATGCTTATATATTTCGCTGGTTATTACTAGATCTAGTTATTATCTGTAAAACGTTTCCATGACCGTGCAAGAACTGATCATTATTATTGAAATTAGTGGTTACAGGTGGCAAGACTTCTGAATATCAAAATTAGTAAACAATATTAATTTTGGAAAAGATATCATCTCACATTATTTAATTTCCCCTTCATATCGTTGTGAAGAAGGGAATAATAAACATATTATTTATCCTTGAAAAGGATAGTCTGGAGGATTTGGTAAAGTATAGCTCAAAGTACTCAAATTTAATCCCTGTAACAAATCATTAGTCCATCTCTTTAGGTAACTAGAAGGTAAGGAAGGTAAGGAGCTGATAAAAATTATCCAATGATACTTTAAGAAAAAATCAAGGTAAACAACACTTTTTTTTTTTCTTTTGATAAAATAAGTCATTGAAAGGATGAGAGAAAGATAGTAAATGTAGCATACTTTGTCTTCAGTACAATTTTCAGCACTGTCTCAAGTGGTGTTGTGTTATTATGTGACTCTCAGACACATGCTGAGGAAGCATCATAGAATAGAATCATAGAATCATAGAATGGTTTAGGTTGGAAGTTGTCAGTTCAGATTCATGGATTGGATTGGATTGGATTGGATGGAACCCTGGAAGGTCATCTTGTCCAAACCCCGTGCATTGAGCAAGGACACCTCCAACTAGATCATAGAATCATAGAATGGTTTAGGTTGGAAGGGACCTCAAGGATCATCCAGCTCCAACCCCCTGCCATAGGCAGGGACACCTCCCACTAGAGCAGGCTGCTCAAGGCCTCATCCAGCCTGGCCTTAAACACCTCCAGGGAGGAAGNCATCTTCGTGGCTCTCCTCTGGACCTGCTCCAACAGTTCCATGTCCTTGTGTTGGGGGCTCCAGAACTGCACACAGTACTCCAGGTGGGGTCTGAGGAGAGCAGAGTAAAGGGGGAGAATCCCCTCCCTTGCCCTGCTGCCCACACTTCTCTTGCTGCAGCCCAGCACAGGGTTGCTGTCTGGGCTGCATGTGCACACTGCCGGCTCATGTTGAGATTTTCGTCAACCCAGACCCCCAGGTCCTTCTCCTCAGGGCTGCTCTCAGCCATTCATCACCCAGCCTGTATCTGTGCCTGGAATTACAGCGACCCAGGTGCAGAACCTTACACTTGGCCTTGTTAAACATCATGAGGTTGGCGAAGAAATCATCATCAAGTAAGTGTGCAATTGGCTAGAAAAAAAAATCCCTGAGAACATGAGAGATTGTCACCAGCATCAGAAGGCATCTTCAAGGGAACTTTTTAGAGCTGTTATATTTGCATTTTTTGTGGTGACAGAGAATGATATAAAGTTTCAGTATCTGCTACTTGTAGCTGATACCATGTAGGAAAGGCTACCAAGCACTTTCAGACAAAGATTAGGATGAGAACACAAAATGTATCTTTTGAAACACAAGCAATGTAATGAAATCAGAAAGGTCAAAAAGGAAAAACAATGGATAACATAAAAAGGTATTTGATATATACTGATCCACAAAAGCAAACACTAATTTTGACTCTATTTTTTGCTGAGCCCTGTGCAAAGAAAATCAGGCAGTTAGTCTGTTCCAAATTTACCATTGGTGATATTTCAGTTGGAACATTGCACTATGACAAAGATATCCAACTGGAGAGTATGTATAAAAGAACAAGAAGAATACTAGAATGCACAAAAAAAAAACAACACCCCAAGCCCCACAAAACAAACCCCAAACCAAAACCATGCAGTCACTGCATGTGACTTGGATGTACACCAAAAATTATGGAGATGTGATAAATACTGTATGTATGAAAACCTTTGTGGGTCACTACTGCATCCCTGGGTATTTTTGCCCTGGTAATTAGGCCCATACTAGGGGCACTATTATTTTGAGCTCAGCACATTGGAGTGGATACTTTGTCTACAGGACTTTCATTTTGATTGCTATAAGCTTGATCATAAGTGCAGAATGCTATGAGCAGAGGCAAGATTCAGCATATGTTTGGAGGAAAAAGAGTGAGACCTGTTCATTGTGGTGGTCACTGTACAACATCATTCCAGTGATTCATCATTCTTGGTGAAGAATAGAGTAGAATAGAATAGAATAGAATAGAATAGAATAGAATAGAACAGAATCAACCAGGTTGGAAGAGACCTCCAAGATCATCCAGCCCAACCTAGCACCCAGCCCTATCCAGTCAACCAGACCATGGCACTAAATGACTCATCCAGTCTTTTCTTGAACACATCCAGGGATGGTGACTCCACTGCCTCCTCCACCTCCCTGGGCAGCCCATTCCAAGAGATGCCAAAAAAAAATATTTTCTACAGAGAGGAGTGATTAAAAAGAATCTCCATCTCTGGAACCATTCAAAACCTTCCTAGGCACTGTCCTGTGCAACTTGCTCTGCGTAATCCTGCTGTGGCAGGGGCATTGGATTAAATGATGTCCAGATGTCCCTTCTAACCTCTATTACTCTATGATTCTGTGATTCTGTGATACATCAGCATAAGGAGAAGAGATGCCTCCTTATTAATTGAAATGGTTACTTCTTAGTTCCTCAGCTGTTTTAAAGACAATTGTCTCTGCAGTCTTCAGTTTTTGATATGCTGGACACGTCCCTTCCACCCCACACAACTACAGAGAAGCAACAAGGATAAACTCATTTCCAATCTGATAACACTGCCTTTGGCTCTTCTGTGGAAAACCCCATTTTAACCTAACCATTGCAGTCATGACATAGAAAGACAATTCCATTAATGAAAATACTTATTACTTTGTTTCTACAGCAAATCCAAAGCAATTACTCACTTTCTGTTATGAGTGGAAATTGCTGAACTGGCTCTCAGCAAGAGCTTCTTCAGTCAGAACTGGGAATATTTGCTTTGACCATGTCTCATCAAATCCAGGCCTTAGCTGTTGCCCTTGTATCCCCAGACATAGCATGCTTGTTCTCTTTTCTAAATCAGGAAACTAAAGAGTAAACTCAGTTACTATTATCTCCAGTTCTCTCAGTCAAGACAGTAAAATGGCATGAGGCTTATAATTCCACAGCCCTTTAAAAGCTGCTTTTTTTTTAATATACCCCATTTGTAAATCTCCATTTGTTTTATCTTTCCATTCATGATAATTTCATGTCTGCATCTGGACTGCTAGCAGTATATTTTTCATCCATTATCTTACCTACAATGCAGGCATTATCTTACCTACAAATGTAGGGCTTTGAAGGCTTGCTAATTTATGATAAATGTGAGTTTTTCATTTAAGAATAGAAAACCAAAGGTGTTTTGTTATGATATAATTTCTTTGTTATGCATGTTCTTTGCTTGCAGCATCCTCTGCTAGCTTGTGGCTTATTTCACAAGACCTCTGAAACTGAAGCTGGCAATCAAGAAATGCAAGCAAGTGTAATTATTGTAACTGTAATTAGCCACACAGCCAAGGTGCAAGTGTCAAACTGTTATAAGAAGGTGTTTTGCTTTGATGCTTTCAATTTAATACATCATAACATCAAATGACCATCAATTTTGGACCAAATTATGGATTACTGAGCTGACTCTCAGAACACCCAGATCTTGCAAGGACATATGTATATCTTCCTCACATGAACAGAATTAAGCACATACTAGATAGACTTATGGAATCCTAAGCAGGAGATACAAGGATTAGGCTCCCAATAGAAGCATTAACATAGCTATGCTGCACATATATTTATGATATTATATCCATTTACCAACATAAAACACAATATGTTAAACAGTTTACAAGAAAAGTGAGCACAAAGAATACTGCACAGCTTGCAGTTTTTCACTCATGTCCTCTCATAGCAGATTTTCTTAAGTGACCCTCAAGAGTTATGCTGTGAATGCTTCAGTGAGACATTTTGGTTCTTTCTTATGCAAACAGTCAAAGTGGCAGCAGCTTGTGGCAGCTGTGCTAAGCTGTGCACAGAGAATGATAAGTAGGTGCATCAGAATTGTGGAGTGGTCCATCAATTCACAATGAAGTCTACAGTAAAAATAACAGAGTATCAAAAGGTGTTGTTCTGATGATACTTCTATTGAAGACGAGTAGAGATTAATAATAGTAATACAATTCAGAGAAAAATGGGATTTCTCTAAGAACAGGATTTGTAGAAACAGAACAAAATACATTGGCTCAAAGTACATGCGTTAGGTATGTCCAGATTCAAAACTTTGGGAATGCAGTTGTGAACTTTGTGGATAAAAGCCAAAAAGGAATCACATTAAATATCACAAGACTGAACCACCCATTTGACACTGAAAGAGAGATTGCAGGATCATAGAATCATAGAATCGTAGAATGGTTTAGGCTGGAAGGGACCTCAAGGATCATCCAGCTCCAACCCCCTGCCATAGGCAGGGACACCTCCCACTAGAGCAGCTTGCTCAAGGCCTCATCCAGCCTGGCTTTAAACACCTCCAGGGAGGAAGCATCCACAGCCTTCCTGGGCAACCTGTGCCAGTGTCTCACCACCCTCACTGTAAAGAACTTCCTCCTAATATCCAGTCTAAATCTCCCCTCTTCCAGCTTAAACCCATTCCCCCTCGTTCTGACATTACTAGACCTTGTAAAATGTCAGCTATTTTCTTATAGTGAGCTCTTTTGTGGTCAGGGCCCTTCTCACAATACAATCCTGTAATAAAAATAATTATTTGTTTGAATTCTAATATGTATCAGCCCATGGATAAAACATTTTTTAGCTCAAAAGACTGTCATAGAAAGTTTCTGACATTAGTGGTGGGAATACATAATTTTTTCCATCACACAAATGTCCTTAGACATCCCTCATAATCAATCCAGTTAAACTGTTCCAAAACAGTTAATATGCAACTTAAATTTAAGGGCATGAGTTTAAGTTTAAACCAAGGTACTTCCATTGACTTCAGGAAGATATTCCAGAAACAAATATGATGTGTTTTAGAGTTAAGCTTATGTTAGACTTGACTATGAAAGAAGACAGCTGAACTTGTATAGGGAAATATCAATGTAGTAAGCTATACAGGCAGTGATTGAGTAGACTCAATAAGGGTTTCATGTCTGTGACATGAAATGTCACAAGTGTGGATATTTTCCCTTTCCAGATCTCCATACAGCATATGGAAGTTCATTATATGGGAATTGGTGCTTTTGGGTTTGTTATTGTAGTAGAGCCTTAACATTTAAACATTTTATTTTACAAGTTTCCATTTTTTACAGCATTGTAAAACATTTGTGCCTGACTGCATTTATGTCAAAGCTCTCTTTGGCATCTCAGATAGATTGTCCATATATTTTCCAGAATAGAAACAAAAGCACAGCGATATTGTTATTTGCTGAGTATGAATTTCAATGGGGGAAAAAAAAACATCACTGAAGAATGGGAAGCAAGCAAGGCTTCTGAAACTTTTATTCTACATCGAAAACCAGCTGTAGGGAAGACATTGAAAGGTAATACTTCCTTTCTAGAAATAAAAAGGATTTAAAAAACTATGTAACATGTCAGACCCCACCTGGAGTCCTGTGTGCAGTTCTGGAGCCCCCAACACAAGAAGGACATGGAACTGCTGCAGCGAGTCCAGAGGAGAGCCACAAAGATGATCAGAGGGCTGCAGCAGCTCTGCTATGAGGACAGGCTGAGAGAGTTGGGGCTCTGCAGCCTGGAGAAGAGAAGGCTTCAAGGAGACCTTAGAGTGGCTTTCCAATATCTGAAGGGAGCCTACAGGAANATGCACATAGGATCATAAAATCAGCCAGGTTGGAAGAGACCTCCAAGATCATCCAGTCCAACCTAGCACCCAGCCCTAGCCAGTCAACTAGACCATGGCACTAAGAGCCTCATCCAGTCTTTAGAGCCTCATCCAGTCTTTATCCAGGATAGATAAGTGGACATCTCGTTAATGAGAAAAACAAGATGGGGTTTATGCAAAGGGCTGAGTTGTTCTTGCCTAATTATTCTAATGTGTAGGTATGTGCTCTGTGCTTAAGCCTGTGTAATGAGAGTCAGAACAATCAATGAAGGGTCTCTGGTATAATTCACATTTAAAGGCCTGGAGTCCACGTGGCATTGCTTTTGATCACATTGATCCGTGTGGGCTTTGGCCACGTTCCCGCTGCTGCAACCAGGTAGCTGCAACATTTTTGAAAGAGGCCAATTTCTCCAAACCTTTGAAAACTCTCACAGTCCAGCACATGTTCCAGCTCCCTGTGAAGGTCCACACTGTGTCAGACAGCTGTGTCCTTAGTTTCATCAGTGGTCAGTGGCAGATGAGTCTGCTCAGAAATAGTGTAAAACACGAACCAGTCTTCCCTGTATTATTGAGTCCTCTCAACAGCTTTGGCTTCAAGAGGACCCAAAAGTTTTACATGGGGTGTTTAGCATAGCTTAATATTTAAATGCCAGAGACTGTGCCAAAAAAAGGAAAAAAAAATCAAAATAAATTTCAGTGAAGGAAAAATGGTTTAATTCCTTCTTTTGGGGACATATTTATACTCAGCTTCTGAAGTTTAGGGACAATTTACAGCCACATATAACATACACCAATTAATTTCCTTTGCTGCGTCAGTGACATGCTCAAAATTATAAATCCAGAAAACGTTATTTAAGAAAAATTAAAGGGTGTGACTAGTAAAATAACAGCTTCAAGAGGATTTTGAGCCTGTATTCTGAGAGTATATTCTGAATTTCTTGTTATTTCATTATCTAAAATGGCAATGGTCCTAATTTCTTGCCTACCCCTATTCAGGCCCTCTGCACAAACTAAATTTCACCCATTAAGCAGATTGAGGATGTTCCCAGTATGCTGTTAGTGTCATTGTCAGCAATGATTTATGTTTAAGAGCATGTGGGCAAATGAATTCAGGTTCATATGGGATTTTGTTGTTCAGAAACTGGTTCTCATTGGTGGAAAAAAAATGTATCGCTTCATTTTAAATGAATCGCCTATTATGCTCTAGCTTTATTAAGAGCTGATAATTACTCTGCTAGCCTTGCTTAGTATGTATTGTTTCATCTCTTGATATTAACTGCTGGAATTGCTACATACTGCAGTTTGGAAACAGCTCGATAACCTTTCATTTGATAGATGACTTACCAAAATCAGGGTAAGTCTTAGTCATGAGAAAAAAGTCCTCCAAAACATTAGCCCCAAGAACAATTTGTACTACAGATACTTAAATATACTGATATTTTTAGTATTATGCTGCAGCCAGCAGTATCATAGAATCATAGAATCATAGAAACAACCAGGTTGGAAGAGACCTCCAAGATCATCCAGTCCAACCTAGCACCCAGCCCTATCCAGTCAACTAGACCATGGCACTAAGTGCCTCATCCAGTCTTTCCTTGAACACCTCCAGGGATGGACTCCACCACCTCCCTGGGCAGCCCATTCCAGTGGCAAATCACTCTAAGTGTAAAGAACTTCCTCCTAACATCCAGGCCGAGAATTGATCGGGGTACTGACGAGTTGACTCAGTTAGCTGCTAGCACTGCAATGCGCTGTGCAGTACAGCTTTATTCCAGAAGTGCAACAGCTTCTATAGCCCTTTAGCAGAGGTGTGCACAACTAGCTGAGGTTTACACAAGTGGAAGGTACAGAATGGTTCAGAGTTATATGCAAGGTATCGATAGGTCACTCAATCCCTGGTGCCCACCCCAGTGGGACGGCAAGCTCAGCCCCCTGCAGGTGTGCGTGGGGTGCTCATTGTTTACAGCTTACTGTCCTGGGACCCAGACAGCCCAAGGACAGTTTGCAACACAAGCTCTGATGTTTACAGCTCATGCCCTGCCTAGGGAGAGTGTTCTCTCACATGCTTCCCCCAGGCTTTGCTGAAGTCCAGGTAGACTACATCCACAGCCTGCCCCACATTCACTAGGTGGGTAACTTGATCATAAAAGAGATCAGGCAGGTCAGGCAGGACCTGTCCCTCCTAAACCCATGCTGGCTGGGCCTGATCCCTTGGCCATCCTGTAGGTGCTGTGTGATGGCACTCAAGACAACCTGTTCCATGACCCTGCCTAGCACTGAGGTCAGGCTGACAGGTCTGTAATTTCTTGGTTCCTCCTTCCGGCCCTTCTTGTGCATGTGCATCACATTGGTCAGTCTTCAGGGACCTCTCCAGTGAGCTAGGAATGTTGAGAAGTGATGGAGAGTGGCTTGGCCAGCTCATTTGCCAGCTCTCTCAACACCCTAGGATGGATCACACATGATCCCATGGACTTGTGAGGATACAGGTGGATTACTAGGTTCCTTACTGCTTCCTCCTGGATTACAGGGGGACTATACTGGTCCCTGGCTCTATCTGCCAGATTGGGAGGCCAGTTGTCCTGGAGACAACCTGTCCCACTATTGAAGATTGAGGCTAAACAGTTGTTAAGTAGAAGAGAAAGTCAGAGTTTCTGTAATGCTCTTCTTACACTCTCACATGACATTGATCGAGTAGAGTCTAAATAAGTCCTCTCAGTATTCTGCAGAGTCTTGGTACCACTTTTCTCAATTAGATGGCTCCTGTCATGTTTTTTGGGATATGTAGCTTTCAATTTATTACCAAGGAAGATGACATGAAATAAGACCTTTCAATTCTCGTTCATAAAATCTGACCTTACCATAAACTTTTCAATGCCAGTGAGGCCTTATGCCTGTGCAGGCAACTCTTTAGGACCTGGACCTCTGTAATTTCACTCGTCAGGCTGAGGCTTATAGGAAGAGGTAATTTGCTTTCATTTAACCATGGGATAGCTGGAAAACGTGAATGAACATTTCAGTAAAAATCTGAAATAGAAACTGGAGCCTTCAGTACAGGTGGAAGATGAAAACAGCTGTTTTAATTTTAACTTATGCTATTAAAATAACAGAGGAGAAGGGAGCAGTTTTAAAACAGTGGAGGAAATCAGCATGTTATCAAATGCAACACAGAAATTTCTCTCATAAGTACTTCCTAGTTTAGTCAAAAGTATTCTAATCAATAGATTTGCTTTCTTTTTGTCAATGATGTTCAGTGTCAGCTGTGCATGAGAATAAGAAAAGCCTTTGAGCCTTTATGGTAAGATAAGATAAATATGATCAATTTTTTATCGAATTACTTGAAATATCAGCTTCTGGACAATGATTTCACCATGAGCCAGTAATATGTCCTTGTGCCCAAGAAGGGTAATATTATCCCGGGTACATTAAGAAAAGTGTGACAAGCAGGACAAGAGAGGTTGTCCTCTACCTCTGTGCTGCCCTGGTGAGGCCACATCTGGAGTGCTGTGTCTGGTTCTGGGCTCTCCAGTTCAGGAAGGGCAGGCCACAAGGATATTTAGGGGACCAGAGCATCTATCTTATGAGGAGAGGATGAGAGACCTGGGACTCTTTAGTCTGGAGAAGATTGGGAGGGAATCTTATAAACACATATAACTATCTAAAGGGTGGAGGTCATGAAGACAGGGCCAGACTCTTCTCAATGGTGCCCCATAATAGAACAAGAGGGAATAGGCACAAACTGGAACACAGAAAGTTCTATCTGACCATAAGGGAAAATATTCTTACATTGAGAGTCATGGTATATTGAAAACAGGTTTCTCAGAGAGGCTGTGAAGTCACCTTCTCTGGAGATACTCAAAACTAGCCTGGATATGTTTTTGCACAACCTGATCTAGGTGGACCTGCATTAGGAGTGAAAGAATAAAACTGTCAGTTTTGTTATTTGTTCATAAAATCATAGAATCATTTAGGATTACAGTGTCCAACCATTAGCCCTACTCTACTAAGTCTACTACTAGATGATAGGCTTAAAAACCACAACCACAGCTTTTAAACTCATCAAAGGATGGTGACTCAATCACCTCCCTGGGCAGCCTGTTTCAATTTTTGAAAACCCTTTTAGTATTTTCTTTCCCCTAAACCTTCTCTGGTGCAGCTTGAGGGCATTGCCTCTTGTTCTATTACTAGTTACTTGGAAGAAGAGACCAACACCCACCTCACTACAGCTTCCCTGCAGGTCGTTGTAGAAAGGATTAAGTTCTCCCCTCAACCTCTCTTTCCATTGTCTAAACAGCTGCAGTTCCCTCAGTTGCTCCTCATAATATTTGTTCTCTGGAACCTGCACCAGCTTAGCTGCCCTTCTCTGGATCTGGTTCAGCAATTCAATATCCTTGTAATGAGGGGCCCAAAACTGAACACCATACTTGGGGTGCAGTCTCACCAGTGCAGAGTACAAGGGGATGATCACCTCTCTGGTCCTCCTTACTGCACTATTTCTAATACATGCCCTGATGCTCTTGGTCTTCTTGGCCACCTGGGCACACTGTTGGCTCATACTCAGCCACTTGTCAATCACTACTCTCAGGTCCCTTTCTACCAGACAGTTGTCCAGCTGGTCTTCTCCAAGTCAGTATTGTTGTATGGGATTGCTGTGGCCCAAGAGCCCAACCCAGCACTTAGCCTTGCCAAAGCTCATACAACTGAACTCAGCCTGCTAATCCATTCTGTCGAAGTTCCTCTGTAGAGTGCTCCAACCCAGTCTCACCCACCTTGGCATTGTCCACAAACTCATTGAGTGTGCAATATATCTTCACATCAAGATCACTGACAAAGATGCTAAACAGAATTGGTCCCAGTACTGAGACCTGAGGAACACCATTTATGACTGGCCAGCAGCTTGATTTAACTCTGTTCACTGCCATTCTTTGGACCTGGCCATTCAGTCAGTTTTTTACCTAACAGAGTGTGTACCCTTCCAAGCTATGAACAGCCATTTGTTTTCCATGAGAATGCTATGAAAAACAGTGTCAAAGCTTCACAGAAGTCCATGTAGACATCCACATTCTCTAGTATAGCTTGACTTTTCCCATTGCTGTTCTTGAGATAAGGCTCTAGATTAGTTCAACATGCCATTGTCTGCTCCTGTGTTTGGGGGCTATTTTTCATTGTACTCCTGAGTTTACTTCTGCTATATGTTTTACGTGATGTGTTTCTTGTGCATAAACTAGCAAAACCAAAACAAAATAAAAGGTGACTCCATGGATTCACAAGATTAATTCTTGTGTAGAATTCTCTAGGTAATATTTCCACATCCAAGACTCATAGAAATGAAGTAATTATTTTTTTCTCTTCACATGAGTCAAGATTTAAACAGACATGGATGAAAGCGCGAGTTAAGAGATTGCCTCATTTTGCATTGTTTTTTTTCAGCAGTTGGCAGCTAAGGATAATACTTTCTCATGCAATTTAGAGTGTGCTTCAACAATTAGTTGAACCTATAGGCTTTCTTTGATACTGCAGCACTGACTGATATAGAGAAAGACAAGAAAATGAATGATGTGACATTTCCTAACTCTGCCTTTCAAAGAGCTAAACCGCTCTGTTGCTATGTAAATAAAGTATGGCTAGCCTGAAGCTGAGAAGCACAGCTAATTATATGATTTTCTAAGACAAGCCGTGCTAATTTGCGCTAATGTTTGCATTTCCATTTTTATGAGTTTCTCTAGTTTCCACAAAGTTTATAATTCTGTTCTAAATTTGTTGTGGAGGCAGGGAATTAATGTGGCCGAGTCAGGAACATCTATAAAAATAGAGTTATTTTATTTTCCCAAAAGCCCATCCCCAAAATTATATACAGAAATTAATTTAGTTTTAATTAGCAGATTCGGTTAGATTGAAAAGATCTACAAGGATACCATAGATAAATTTGACTATTTTGGAGGTCAGGAGTTGGAAAAGGCTAAGCTACTAAACATAGCATTCCCCACTATTAATCAGGCTGAGCCAAAAGTTTACTCGCAGGTGAGTCAGGCTGGCTGAGAGAAAGGACGCTCCAGATGCTTGTCCCCTCGCTCTCTTTCAAAAGACATCCAATGCATCCCTCACCAGAGTGATCCATTCCTGAAGGAATGAAACCAATAGAAGGGATCCATGCTGGAGTGAAGGAAGAGCAAGAGGAGAAAGGAATGGTAGAGACTAGGATTTTGTGCTGAATGCAACCCCCATTCCTGTCTCTTTGTTACTACTCTTCTATTAACTGTCAATATATTAAATTAGTCTTCCCCAAGCTGAGCTTATTTGACACATATTGGTGAGTAATCTTTCTGTCCTTATCATTACCCAAAACTTTTCTATTTTCTCCTCCTGTCCTGTGGAAGAAAGGGAGTGAGAGAGTGGCTGGGTGGCAGCCAGCCAAAGTTAACCCACCACACTTGTTTTTTTTGGAATCATTTTTTCTTAGTAATTTCCATAAGTTGTACAGAAGTGGTCTCTAAAACCTGAAGTTTTCAATCTTCCCTGAAAAAAATATTCAGGTTTCTTAACTGATCCTTAAGTGATCTATAATCTTATGAGTATCTTCACTGCTCTCTTGTCCCAAAATATTCTTCAAACCTGGACTGATACATTGCTATAGAAACAGTTTTGTTTCCATGAGCAAAAGAGTGGCGTGGTGACAAGGAGTAACAAGTCAACAATGGCACCAGCAGTCAAGACTGAAATGTTTGTGGTGCTACCTGATAAAAATTGGTGGTGTTAATTCAGAGGCAGAAATCAGTTGCCAAATACAGCAGATTTTTAAATTACCATTATTATTATTTCTCCTGTTTAGAGGCCAAACGGATGTCATCCTTTCCACAACCAAACTGCTTTCCCATTAATTGCCTGGATATGCTCTCACTGCTGCAGTCTTCTTAAATGTGTCTTGAGCTAAAAACAGTGTGAAAAATATTGCTCACTACAACCAAACTGCAGCCAAATGTTTTGATTCAAAAGATTGCATTCATGTGTTGCTTTTCATTATACTGTTTTAGATAATGCATTCAATTTCCCTAGTTCAATGCACTGATGCATCTCAAATGGATTGTCTCCAACTGCTGAAGTGTGTGACTGTCCTTATATTTTAATGCAAAAGAAATGGATAACAGTGCTTTCTTTCTGAGCTACAGTAATGGGTTTTGACTGTTGTTAGGATCAACAGTGGGGCTATATACAAGTAGGAATCCCTATAAGGCTATTTTGATGCTTGGGCTGAGTAGTTTTAAATGGTCCTTTGGGTCAATTCAGTCCTTGAAACTTGGTCCATTACAGATTAAAAGGAGGAGATGATTCCATCAGTGCATGCAGCTCTGGCCAAAAAATATCTAGTTCCATTTGTGAGGAAGGAGTTCATCATCCCACTCAGGTATATCAGAAAACACTATAAAGCTAACAACCCCATGTTTTTTTTAATCCAAATGAGTAATGTTCTTCATAAACAGATAAGACTTCATTTGCAAGGTACTTTAATCTGCTTTCTATGTGGCCATTTGGCACCTAGCAGCTCAAATAAATTCCCCTTGTTAAGTTTACTTTCTAAAAGGACCTGAACACTAATAAGCTTGATTTATTAATTGTTTCTATTACCAAAGGAAACAAGGAAAACTTGATAAACTCTGATTTTGTTGGAAAGTAAACACAGCTTTTTGGAAACTGACAGTTCAGATGAAAACCTGACAGGAGGTCAGAAACTCTTCACAAGCTTGTGGACACAAAGTGGTCAGAATAAACTCAAACTTCACAGCTTGATAAGACAGACTTTTCCCAAAGGCTAGGTCTGTTAATAACTTCTGCTCATCTCAGTTTCCATAATGCTCTGGAGAGCTTTTCTATCTTTCAGTTTTGAAGGAACCATAAACCAATAAGCAACCCCATGTTACAAGAAACACAGTGAAGTAAAAAGCATGCTTATCTTCATTGCTCTGGAAAAAAAGGGAGAACCTAACCCCCATTGTTTTGTTTGTCTTTGTCCACCAAATACACTTCAAGAGGCCTCCATCCCACCATACTTGCACGTAATAGATTTTTGTGCCATTTCTGACTGGTCTCAGGCAATCTGTCCTAACTTAGTTTCCTAACGCTTAAGGCAAAAATCCATCTATCTGTTATTCCATAGACTAGTGTCATTCTTGCAATCATTGTGAGAAAAATAGAGGTCTTAGTAGTAAAAAAAAAAATGTAAGAACCTATCAAGGCAAGATTGATTTTTTTTTTTGCCTATGCATTGGTAGTTTGGCGTGAGTTACTATTAACGCAAGTCCTAGAACTCAGCAGATTGAACTTTAAAGTATAAGTTTAATATAGCCACTATGATCTTGAAAATAGCTTATTATCAAAATTAAATCTTTTAGCAAAGCCAAATTAGGGAAACAGCAGAGGCAGCAGTTTCAATGTGGGATGACAACTGCTAGAAATGGGATGCAAAGAAAGGAAAAAAAAGAAAGTGATTGTATAACAGAGTTTCAAAGAGATGACGTAATGAAACAGTACAAAAAATAGTGACTTTAAGTGAACTGATGAGAGGGAAGATACTGGAAAGCAAACCCAGGTATTTCTACTGCTCACTAGTGAAGAAGGACATAAGATTGGGAGCACAGCTTCTTGTGTTCAAATTCTGGCATGCCTCAGGTCATGGAAGACAAGAATAAAGCTTTTTTGAACCTGAGAGGGTTGAAGCCAATCTTTCACTTTTTTTTTTTAATCAGAAAGGTTTAAGGATTTTTATTTTTTAATACATTCATGGCCTTTAAAGACATCGACTGTTTTCACACATGCAATGTGATATGTAAGAAAAGAAAAAGGTTTTCTCAAGAAAAGTTAAAAATACTTAAACAGGTAACACAATAAACTAATACCACAGAAAAATAATATCTCCTGTTTATATGCATTTACTCTTTTGTTAAAGAATTAAGAGGCTTGTAGTAATTTGCCATACCTTAAAATATCCTGGGTTATATCATTCTTTATATGTTTCCTTGGTTTCAATAATGTCTGCCTGATTTCAGCTTGTCTGTCAGTGGTGTAGGAGAGTTAAGAGCTGGTGGAAAGGAGAAAATATTTAGGTAGAAAACTATCTTTGTAATTTGTCAGGAGAAAAATTGATAACCACTGACTAGCTATCATCTCCAGCTGCAAGATATAAGGCCCAAAATAACAGCCAGGTCTGATGCCAAGCAAAAAATCAATATCAGTGAAAATAACTTTTCACCTATTTCTTCTCTCATGTCTTTACTTACATTGTTTGGACAGTATTACCCCTGCCATATGCAGACAGATACTCACAACGGGAACTTCAATTTTATTTCATGTAAAAGCCTGATATTGCAATAGGCTTTGGGTTTTTTAAAACTCTGTACCTCAAGCTGTGAAAATATTTGCCAGACTTGCTTTATTAATTTTTCAACCGTGACCCTAGGCACATACAGGTTTGACTCTTGAGCTGGTTTGGATCTTGTAGTACTGTGGATATACAGAGCATAGATTGATATTGTACTGAAAGTTTTCTGGGGTAAACAAACCAATGGTCTGAAATACTGCACTTCACAAAAAACCTACCCTTTAAAATTTCTTGTCAGAAGATTTGCACACAGTCTTCTGTGAAACAACATTACTAAAGATTTTTGAGATCAAGGTTGCTTAATGGCTAAATCTATGGAAATAGATTGGAGATAGCTGCCGATTATAGGATCGGGAAAAACAGATACACCTGTAAGAGATATTGACACTTTCAAAGGCATCCTCTAAATGAGTTGTATCATTTAAAGGAGGTATATATGGAAGTCATTGGACAGGTTGTGGATGCTTCCTCCCTGGAGGTGTTTAAGGCCAGGCTGGATGAGGCCTTGAGCAGCCTGCTCTAGTAGGAGGTGTCCCTGCCTATGGCGGGGGGTTGGAGCTGGATGATCCTTGGGGTCCCTTCCAACCTAAACCATTCTATGATTCTATGATTCTATGACTATAGCATGTGGGTTTCTTTATGGCCAGAAGATGAATATGGAGCAAATATTATTATTGTGTGATTGGACTCTATCTTTAGCATTTGACTGACACAAAAAGCCTTATAGGTTCAATTAATTATAGAAGAATGCACTAAATTTCAGTGACAAAGTTCTACATTTCTTGCTCATGTTATCCATATCTGTTTCAATCCTGATTCATGCAAAGAGAAGAAATTACTTCATTGCTGTGAGACTTGACTTTGGAAATGCTACCTAGGGGATTCTACATAGAATTTTCTCTTGTGAATCCAGTCTCCTGCCTTTTTCACTAGTGTGCTAGTTTGAGCCTAGCTAGAATGTTTTGGTGAGAAGAACAAGATCATAGGCTGAGAAATGAAAACAATGGTGAGGTCTACTTCGCTCACAGTCTTGATGAGATGTGTAAAGAAGAAAAGCAAAACAAAGATAAAGTCACTCTGCTTTGCACTTCGCTTTGGGCTGTGCTCTCAGCTCTTTGCCTGCTGTGGAGCTGAGGCTGCTGGCTGAACTCCATCTTGCTTTCTAACCTCCCCCTCCATTTGCTTTGCTGATTCACCTTTGCTTCTTAATCCTCTTGGCCAAACCTCCATTCTATGCACTAGACATCAAGTAAGACACACAGTAGAAGTAAGCTCAAGAATAAAACTACAAATGTTCACAAAACGTAGGAGACAGTGGCATGTTGGACTAAACTAGAGCCTTATGTCAGGCACACCACCAGGAAAACTCAATTTATACTAGAGAATGAACAAATCTTAGAAGGAAAATAATCAGGCTTACTCCTTTACAGAGTGGCCTCAACCACCTCCCTGGGCAACCCATTCCAGGCTCTCACCACTCTCATGCTGAACAACTTCCTCCTCACATCCAGTCTGAACCTACCCTCCTCCAGCTTTGCTCCATTCCCCCCAGTCCTGTCACTACCTGATAGCCTAAAAAGTCCCTCCCCAGCTTTTTTATAGCCCCCCCCTCAGCTACTGGAAGGCCACAAGAAGGTCACATCGGAGCCTCCTCTTCTCCAGACTGAACAGCTGTCCCAGGTTGAGACTATAGGGTTAAAAAATAATCTTCTGGGGACTAGAAGATTGTTATTCAATCCCATAANGGTTTGTTTAGGCCTCTTTGGATGACAGAAGCATTGGGCGGGGGGGGTGCGGGGGGGTGGGGATTGGAGCACTGGGGAGTATTAGATTTAGTTTTTGGGATGGGGGAAAATTCAAGGGGGTTTGCCAGGGATGTGGTAATTGCTTTGTAATGTCTGTCTCTGTTTTTCTCTCTAAATATAATCCTGTATTTTTATTCCAATTTCATTTGAGAGTTTAATTTCTGTAGGCTATCTTTAAAAAACCACAACAGCAGCCCCAACTCTTTCTTTCAGTCTGCCCTCAGAGGAGAGAGGCCTTTCTTTATGCCTTACCATGCTTTTCTGTGTTATTCTGCTCTAAATGAAAGAGCTCCGGTTTGTAATGCATAAACCCATTAGTGTAATCCTGTCAACCAGCAAATCAAAAATGTTTGGTCAGGACAATAGAATGGATCTCTTGAAGCAAAAATTTTCTATCACATTAACAGGTGCTCAGGAACCAGCAGCTGAGATTACGTGCTAAAATATAAACTCACTACATTCCCATTTCCCAGGTGAAGCTGTACAGTGGGAGAAGTTGTCAGTTTCTAAGGTGAACTGATTCCAATGAAAACATGAGAGCATTTAAAATTACGTTACTTTTTGTCAGTAATTATCTGTCAACCTAGAATTTATTTGCATAGGCATTGCCTAGGATTTTGCTCAATTTGCTTGAAATTCTAACTCATGTCATAACTCTTTGGTGTGGATGGATTTCTTGCTGCCAGAGGACATAACTTGATAAACATGAGCAACCCATGCTGTGAAGAGTGTCCTTGAGCCCATCCTGGAAGCAGGAACTAAGGCGATGAAACAAACCCCCACATCCAGCTGCAAGGGGGCAGGATCTGCTGGCCCATAAATAGAATAGAATAGAATAGAATAGAATAGAATAGAATAGAATAGAATAGAATAGAATAGAATCAACCAGGTTGGAAGAGACCTCCAAGATCATCCAGGCCAATCTAGCACCCAGCCCTATCCAGTCAACTAGACCATGGCACTAAGTGCCCCATCCAGGCTTTTCCTGAACACCTCCAGGGACGGTGACTCCACCACCTCCCTGGGCAGCCCATTCCAATGCCAATCACTCTCTCTGCCAACAACTTCCTCCTAACATCCAGCCTATACCTCCCCCAGCACAACATGAGACTGTGTCCTCTTGTTCTGTTGCTGGTTGTCTGGGAGAAGAGACCAACCCCCACCTGGCTACAACCTCCCTTCAGGTAGCTGTAGGCAGCAATGTTTTCATTAAGCCTTACCCTATCTGTATCTCACACACAGCCTTAGCCTATCTGTGCCTTATGTGCGTACCCATCCTAATTAAGCTAACTGAGTATGCCTCTTCTAAGTTTGGCATAAAAGTCACTGTATCACCGCAATAAAGGGAGCATGACTTTTAACCACATTGGCTTTCATAGCGTGACTCTGGCCATGATTTTCACCGACACTACGGTGGGCAGTTTTTTAAACTGAGAAAAAAATATTATGATCTTTTTCATAAGGACTTCATGTAGTTTTGTGTTAATTATGCACACTAAATTGTAATTTGATTAGAGTATTTGCTTTGTACTGCAGACTATCAGAGTAAAATTGATTTTATTATTAGAAAACAAAAGAAGTCTCCCATTTTTGGGCCTGAACATGAGCCAGCAGTGTGCCCAGGTGGCCAAGAGAGCCAATGGCATCCTGGCCTGCATCAGGAATGGTGTGGCCAGCAGGAGCAGGGAGGTCATTCTGCCCCTGTGCTCTGCACTGGTTAGACCACANAGAGAGTCATTGGCTACTGGAATGGGCTGCCCAGGGAGGTGGTGGAGTCGCCGTCCCTGAAGCTGTTGAAGGCAGGATTGGACGTGACACTTGGTGCCATGGTCTAGCCTTGAGCTCTGTGGTAACAGGTTGGACTTGATGATCTCTGAGGTCTCTTCCAACCTTGGTGATACTGTGATACTGTGGTTTTTTGCTCCCTGGACTTAGCTATACATCACCCATCACACTGCCTGTCCCATCTTCTGGTCATTCCCATACTCAAGCAACCTCAATGTGTCTAGATTTAGGGGGATTCTTTATTTCTTTCTCTGAGTGGCTCAATTAGCTTCTAGGAACAGAATCAACAGCATTTGTCTATGCAAATTAAAAGAGAACATGCTGAAAGCTCCCTTGAAAAAAAAACCTTCTATAAAAAGTTCAGTATCTGTTTTGAGCTTATGTTGTGGGCACTGTTGTACACTTTACTATCAAGATTATGTTTGGTTTTATTTTTAATCTTTATTTTTACCAGAACTTTGTGGTTTTTTTTAAGAGCGTGGAATATTTTTAAATCACCAATTCAGTGCAAAACTAAAGTTGTATCTAAGAAAATCATAGAATCATAGAATGGTTTCGGTTAAAAGGGACCTTTAAAGATCTTCTAGTTCCAAATCCGGTGCCATGGGTAAAGACAGCTCCCACTAGACTAGGCTGATCAAGGCCCCATCCAACCTGGCCTTAAACACTACCAGAGAGGGAGAATCCTCAGCTTCCCTGTGCAACCTGTTCCAGTGTCTCACCATGTTTACTGTAAAGAATTTCTTCTAAAGATCTGGTCTAAATCTCCCCTTTTCCAGCTTAAAGCCATTGCCCCTTTGCTGTCATTACAAGCTTTTATAAAGAGTTCCTCCCAGCTTTCTCGTACTGGAAAAGCTATTTATCATTTTCAGGAAGTCAACTATTCAGTTGCCAATAAGATGGACTCTTAGTACTTTACTGTGTCTCTGCAACAAGTTTAATAGTGTCATGTTCAAAATGGCAGGTCAAGGAACATCTATCCAAAGTTCTTACTTTCACGTATTGTTCACCTATGTTTAAACAGAGCCTTACTCTACTTCTAACCACACATATTATTTGGAATGGTACAATATAGTTACTTG
Organism: Tricholaema leucomelas; assembly: GCA_013400475.1. Lineage (NCBI taxonomy): Eukaryota > Metazoa > Chordata > Aves > Piciformes > Lybiidae > Tricholaema lacrymosa > Tricholaema leucomelas. Next base: position 60,532 of record WAAF01019255.1, read on the forward strand.
TGGATGGACTTCTTGTTGACAGAGGACATGATTTGATAAACATGAGCAACTCGTGCTGAGAAGAGTGTCCTTGAGCCCATCTCAGAGGCAGGAACTAAGGCCATGAAACAAACTCCCACGTCCACCTGCAAGGGGGCAGAATCTGCTGGCTGCAGGAGGCTGACCCATAAATGTTTTCATTAAGCCTTACCCTATCTGTACCTCACACACAGCCTTAGCCTATCTGTGCCTTGTGTGTGTACCAATCTTAAAGTAAGTTAGCTGTGCACGCCTCTTCTGAGTTAGCATATAAGTCACTGTATCACTGCAATAAATGGGAGCACAACTTTAAGCACATTGGTGTCCGTAGCGTGACTCTGGCCATGATTTTCACTGACAGTTACTTTGAAATTAGCATTCTCTGCAGGGTTAGAAGGAAGAAGAAAGATCTTTCTCCCCCCCTCCCCTTTTTTTTTCACTCTTCTCATTCCCAATTTTCCCCATTTTTATGTTTGTTCTCCTTTCCATGCTATACATAAAGGAACTGTGGGGACCTGTGCTGAGCTCCAGTACCTTTCTGTACTTACCTGACTTTAAAAAATTGCCTTTTATTTTTCATTCAAGAATACAGACACTGGCTACACAAATAGACACATGCAACTGAATTTCAGTATACACAGCTTTCCAACTAGTGCATAGATAGTACATGATGCCCTAGTATGCTCACTGGAGATTGATGAGGATTCATCAAGAAATATTTAAGGCTGAGGAATCAAAGTACTTGTATCTGCTGTGACCTACCAACAGGGCTGTGGGTATCACTATCAGGCACGTAGCTAAGATGCCAGAATTAACCAACTCCTTCTAGTAGAGAACAGGTGTTACCATTAATTTTATATTAATGAAATAAGGAGAAAAAATATTAATGTTTACAAAATATTTTTTTAACTTGCATTTTATTTACCTAAAATCGTCTTTCATGCTTATGTTATGAATGGACTTTTCATCATACACTGACTCTGAGAGTGGCTGCAAAGATATTTCACCATCCCTGGAGGTCATAGAATCATAGAATCAAGCAGGTTGGAAGAGACCTCCAAGATCATCCAGTCCAACCTGTCACCCAGCCCTATCCAGTCAACTAGGCCATGGCACTAAGTGCCTCATCCAGTCTTTTCTTGAACACCCTCAGGGACGGTGACTCCCTGTGTCATGTTAAAGTGATTTGGAGCTCCTAGTCCATGAGATGCCCATGCAAGGTGTTCCTCAGAAAAATGTTCTCTCTTCTTGCTATTCCAAGTAAACAACAGGCACTCTGCTTGCTGCTCCACGGGGCAATATTGCTTTATCTCTATTTCAGAACTTGAGTTCCTCCTGACTCTTTCAAATGTAAAGTTTAAATAAGCAACTACCTGTGTTACCATTTTTAGACACACAGAGAAGTATCTGACAGTGACCTGTCATTAGAAAAAGTGAAGGAACCAACCAAGACCGAAGCCCACATCATAAGCAGAAATCCTTTTTATTCTGACTTCTTTCTCCTCTCATAACTTAGATCTCCATACGATGAAAACCAGATGTCTAATTCTAAAGGGTCAGCACCTATCTGAGATTTCTTTTGTATGGCAAGTATTGAAGACTGGGATTCCTGCAAAAGTGAGTCTGTGCACAAAGCTTTGGATGCCCCTCGGATTATTGTAAATGGCCTTGGAGCAAAAGTAGTTAGTCTTCCACACCAGAGGCTTTTTGGAGAAAGCTTGAAATAAATGGAGCAAGACACTATGTTTTAACTCAAGCAGCAAGCACATTAGTGCCATGGTCTAGATGACTGGATAGGGCTGGGTGCTAGGTTGGACTGGGTGATTTTGGAGGTCTCTTCCAACCTGCTTGATTCTATGATTCTATGATTTCTGCTCTTCATGGAGGCATGAACTAAAGAAACTGGTGGAAAATTTCAGCCAAGATTTCAAACAGAAGGCAAAAGGATGGCCAGCTTGATCTCGGGTAGGGTGCCCCTGCCCATGGCAGGGGAGGTTTGAATTAGATGATCCTTGTGGTCCCTTCCAATCCTGACTGATACTATGATTCTATTTCTTGTGCTATAAACTTCCTAGAGCTAGGTGGGATGTTGGAGGGAAAGCATAGCCAGAGTTTTCAGGTCCTCCACACTCATAATACTGAGGTATACCTCTTCCTCTTTTGGAGCTCGTTGTCTATTTTTCTGTGTCTAAAAGACACTGATTGAGAACATCCAATTAATTTGTGAGTCATGTTTCAAAATAGAAGACATAGCTGGCCTATATAGAACTATATTCTATCACTCTTACAGCAAATTGGCAGTACCTTGAGGATCAGTGTCAGAGTAAGGACTTAGTTAATGTGAATAGCATGGTGGAATCTGGCTATGTATGAGGTTGCTAAATATTATTTCTACTATGTAGAACTTCATAAGACATAATCTAGTACCATGATAAACATCTGGAGGATGTGGAAAGCCTTTTGTGATTCCAAACAAAAAAATGCTGAATTTCTTAGGAGCATATAGTACATGCAGAGACTGTTAAGCTGTGTAGCCATCATAATGGAAGAAGTCCATAATGGAAGCTGTCAAAGATCCAAGGCAATTGTTTTCTTGCACACATCAGGAGATCTAAAAGGATATGCACAGTGGTGCATTTTCAGAACCTTCTACTTAAACACTGCAGGAACTTCTGCTTCTTATGAAATATTTAAGTAATTGTGTTTATTGCTGAGAATATAGGAACGTGAAGAACCTTTTCTAATCCTAAATGCTGTTCATTGGAAGACTGGGCAAGGAAGAAGCAGCTGAGAGGGAGAAAAGGACCATGTAATTATACCTGTCTACCTTCAAATGCAGATAGATGTAGTTAGATCTCAGATGCAGTGTGAGAAAAAAGGAGGGGGAATGAGATAATTCAGAATTAAGACAAACTTCTCAAATGTGTAACAGGAAAAAGATGTGACGAGGGACTCAAACACCGCCTGAAAAATTGCTGCTCAGGCTGTACACAACACTACTATAGTATATATGTTATCCTCTTTCAGAATTTTATTTTGCTCGTGCTCTAACAGTATTTGTGACTGCACAGCACCACTGTCTTACTCATTTATTTCTATTTGCCTCTGAACGCTCACAAAATTCCACCCTGGAGATGAAGGGAGCATATCATTGTTGGTGTGGTGAGTTAACACCGGAAATCTGGAATGTAATACATTTATGAGACAATTACAGTATCACAGTATCACAGTATCACCAAGGTTGGAAGAGACCTCACAGATCATCGAGTCCAACCTGTTACCACAGAGCTCAAGGCTAGACCATGGCACCAAGTGCCACATCCAATCCTGCCTTGAACAGCTTCAGGGACGGCGACTCCAGCACCTCCCTGGGCAGCCCATTCCAGTAGCCAATGACTCTCTCAGTCAAGAACTTTCTCCTCACCTCAAGCCTAAATTTCCCCTGGCGTAGCTTGAGGCTGTGTCCTCTTGTTCTGGTGCTGGCTGCCTGAGAGAAGAGAGCAACCTCCTCCTGGCTACAACCACCCCTCAGGTAGTTGTAGACAGCAATAAGGTCTCCCCTGAGCCTCCTCTTCTCCAGGCTAAACAATCCCAGCTCCCTCAGCCTCTCCTCGTAGGGACTATGCTCATGGCCTCTCACCAGCCTCGTTGCCCTTCTCTGGACATATTCAAGCATCTCAATGTCCCTCTTAAACTGGGGGGCCCAGAACTGAACACAGTACTAGGGGCAGAATGACCTCCCTGCTCCTGCTGGCCACACCATTCCTGATGCAGGCCAGGATGCCATTGGCTCTCTTGGCCACCTGGGCACACTGCTGGCTCAATAATTATTCATCAGTCCCCCTCGTGTGCATGTTTTCCTCTTGTAATGACTGTGAGATAGCTTAATTTAGTTTGGACATGGAGCAAACTATCCTTCAAGAAATATGCAAGTGACTACATTGAGAGTTAGTGTACAGCGCCTAAAAAATAAGTAAAATAAAATATTCCTCACATACAGAAAATTAATCTAACAAAAATACCACAGTAAAAATACCACTACATACATGTGACAAAAAAAAAAGAGAGAACTGAAAGGCGAAAAGTAAACTGATATGATTTAAGAGCAAGTCATATAAGGTTACTTCAGTTAAATGTATCTCTAATGAATATAATTGGCAGCAGCATAAATTACTGCAGGCTGTTATAAATTAAGATTGCTGCAATGATTATAAATAGCCAAAGGTATAAACCACACAGATTTGTTTTTTTTTTCTGTGGTGAAACTAGTGTTTGGAAGAGTCAGTTAATTGTCTGGAATACCAAGAACCTACATTTTTAGTTAAGGAAATTCAATACTAGTAGAAAGCTTAACTATCTGTTTCCATTAGCGTTTAAGGGAGTGGCTTAAAGGTATCCAGAACCTGGCCTTTTCTGAAGGTGAAGGCCAGGTCAATGATGCTGGAATTCAAAATCATATTTAAAACAGATATTGTGTGACTACTTAATGCTAAACTATTTTATGTGAAGGAGAACACACAGCTCATGAAATTGAGTGGAGATTGCTGTGGTGGGGAGAATCTTCTACAGAGCCTTGTACCTCTCTTCAGCTGTAGATGTTTTCTGTCACCACTGGAACAGACTTCGCAGAATCACAGAATCGCAGAATGTCGGGGGCTGGAAGGGACCTCGAAAGATCGTCCAGCCCAACCCTTCTGCCAGAGCAGGATCACCTATACCAGATCATACAGGAATGCAACCAGTCAGGTTTTGAATATCTCCAGAGAGGGAGACTCCACAACCCCCCTGAGCAGCCCGTTTCGGTTCACACACATGTGAACACCCACCCACAGACTGTTTATGTTCGTCATGGCTTGATGTACTTTGACATAGCTGAAAGATAATAAAGCTCTTGTGAGCTAGGCAGACATGTCACAAAGAAATTCTGATGGAAAAAGAAAATCAACAACAAACAAAACCAAAATCAAATATCAAATAATTTAAATACCAATCAATTGACTTATCTCAATAAATACATTCAGTCTTCAAAGATTCATACTTAAGCATGAAATCAATGACCTCTACGACTCAGTAGAATATCACCCTCAAAATAACCTCACAACTACTGTTCTGGAAAAGAATAAAAAAGTATAAAATGCTGTACCTTTAGGAGCTTTTTTGGGTTTCTTTTCTTTTATTTAGTTTGGTTTTAGTAAGAATAAATGATGGACACAAGTAAATGTATAATGAAGAAAATCAAGAGAAAGCTCAGCATGTGAAAGGAACTTAACAAACGCAGTGTCAGACAGATTTGCCTCAAAAAGACAGTATTCTTGCTTTACATGCCATTTCCTACATACAGCCTTCTCAGGTTATCTGTCCAAGAAAGAATAATAAATACATTTTCTTGCCCTTTTTAGATTACATCAATATGATGCAGCTGCTGCCTCAGCCAGAGAAAGAATCATTTTTTTTCCAAAATAAGAAATAATTAAGGAAGAATGCCAAAAGTAGGGTAGCTTTTAAATTGAAGGCTCTAAATATTATAGACAGCCCTGGATGTGGGATTACTTTGAGTATTTGAAGCAATAGCTAAAGTATTTTTTGTATTCTGTTTTTGATCCAGTTTAAAATAGACTTTAATGATGCATCTGCTCTGAGAAATATTAATTAACATAATTTTAAGAAAATTTCAGGAGAAAGGCTGGATGGGTGGGCAGAGGCCAGTGGGATGAAATTTAACAAGGCCAAGTGCAGGGTTCTGCACTTTGGCCACAACAACCCCAAGCAATGCTACAGGCTGGGGACAGAGTGGCTGGAGAGCAGCCAGGAGGAAAGGGACCTGGGGGTACTGGTGGATAGTAGGCTGAAGATGAGCCAGCAGTGTGCCCAGGTGGCCAAGAGGGCCAATGGCATCCTGGCCTGTATCAGGAACAGTGTGGCCAGTAGGAGGAGGGAGGTTCTTCTTCCCCTGTACTCAACACTGGTCAGGCCACACCTTGAGTACTGTGTCCAGTTCTGGGCTCCTCAATTCAAGAGAGATGTTGAGGTGCTGGAACGTGTCCAGAGAAGGGCAACAAAGCTGGTGAGGGGCCTGGAACACAAACCCTATGAGGAGAGGCTGAGGGAGCTGGGGTTGTTTAGCCTGGAGAAGAGGAGGCTCAGGGCAGACCTCATTGCTGTCTACAACTACCTGAAGGGAGGTTGTAGCCAGGTGGGGGTTGGTCTCTTCTGCCAGGCAAGCAGCAACAGGACAAGGGGACACAGCCTCAAGTTGTGCCGGGGGAAGTATAGGCTGGATGTTAGGAGGAAGTTCTTGCCAGAGAGAGTGATTGGCATTGGAATGGGCTGCCCAGGGAGGTGGTGGAGTCACCATCCCTGGGGGTGTTCAGGAAAAGCCTGGATGAGGCACTTAGTGCCATGGTCTAGTTGATTGGACAGGGCTGGGTGCTAGGTTGGACTGGATGATCCTAGAGGTCTCTTCCAACCTGGTTGATTCTAAGAATGGCTCATTTTTTACCCACACTTACATTGGTGCTATACGTGCATAGTGGCAAACTGGTCTTGGCAATAATGTGAGTCTCATACTTTTGAGCTGAGATAGTAACAGATTTTTGTGAAAATGCCCAGTGCTTGCAATAAATGAGCCAGTCACATATATGCCTAATACTGTTAAACCCATACATCAGAAAGGATTTCTTTTTCCTTTTTCCAAACTTTAGTGAAAGAACCCTTTTTTTTTTTTCCTGGGATATTCATTATCTGAAACTGTCATTTGTTCCCCAAATATAGTGAAGCTATTGATGGCTTTCCTGATTTTCATAGTGAATATTCAGTAGATTAATGTTATGTTCAAAATCAGTCGTACTTCAAGGTTTTAGAAATCTGATGCCCCATCATGAAAAGGAAGTACTTTCAAAGCTCTCAGAAGTCTATTTGAGTGTCTAAAATGGAAGGCATTCATATAGAAATAAAAGGATGTTGAAATAACTAATGACAACCAGAAAGAGTTTATGTAACATTGTGCTAGTTTGAGCCTAGCTAGAATGTTTTGGTGAGAAGAATTAGACCATAGGCTGAGAAATGAAAACAATGGTGAGGTCTACTTCCCTCACAGCCTTGCTGAGATGTGTAAAGAAGAAAGGCAAAACAAAGATAAAGTCACTTCGGTGGGCACTTCGCTCTGGGCTGAGGCTGCTGGCTGAACTCCATCTTGCTTTCTAACCTCACCCTCCATTTGCTTTTTTGGCTGATTCACCTTTGCTTCTTAATCCTCTTGGCCGAACCTCCATTCTTCCTTGGGACTAGGGTAAGGTTGAGAGGGGTAGGGGAAAGGTGAGGGGGTGGTTGAGAGCCCCTCCTGGGGACTCAGGTTTCTGGGAGGGGAGTTGTGTCTGTATTACCTTTTTACCTTGTATATTTCTGTCTATATCTGTATATACTGTAAATATCTGCACATACTGTAAGTATCTGCTTGTAAATTGTGCTAACTGTAAATATAAGCTTCATTCATATTTNACCTTTTTACCTTGTATATTTCTGTCTATATCTGTATATACTGTAAATATCTGCTTGTAAATTGTGCCAGCTGTAAATATAAGCTTCATTCATATTTCCAGAGCTGACTGAGTCTAGTCTGGGTGATTTCTAAACTTGTAGGGGGGCGGGGGACACCCAAACCATCACATCTTTTATTTTTGGCACCCCAACATGGGGCAAATTCATTTTTTATTGAACTCTGCCAAACAAATATGATATAAAAAAAAATGATGACAAAAAGAAAACTTAGTATGTAAAATAGACATTGGCAAGACATTTACTTAATCCCTAGTGTCACAATGGTTAAAAAAAAGAAGTTCACAAAATCAAAGTGGGTCATTAAAACTGGATGAAGACCTGTTGTGGGTTTAAGACTGGATGTCTTAACCTCAGAGAAAAGTCCTCCAGAAGTACCAGAGAAGTACAAGGAGGAAGTGGATGCTGGAAAGTGTAATCTTTGTTATTTAATTCCTGTCAGCCTAAACCCCTATATAAAGGAACATCACAGGCTGTTCTGCCCTTGTGTCCCTCTCTCTGTTTCTCGCCATGGATCCTTAGCTCTTGCAGTGTGGAGGAGGTTTGTGGCCTTGGCAAAGCTATTTTTTGCTGCATAATTTGCCGTTGGTATGGGAAGAAAGCAGTGAGGCATGAGTGAGTGCATTGTGGCCTAGTGTTTGGCCTGGCTGGGGGGGAAGTTTAGGAAGGTGTTGGCCTAGTCAGGTTTTGGAAAGATCCAGGTTGGAGAACTGGGCTGAGGCTGAATATGAATTTGTGTGTTTTGTGTTTCTGTATATATTTGTGAATGCTATCTCCATTTAAATTTCTCATCCTGTGTGGAGAGGTTTTATTTTACTCCTTTAGGAAGGGGTAAAACACCTTTCTGTCCTTTTGCCCTGTGTAGAATCATAGAATCATAGAATGGTTTGGGTTGGAAGGGACCTCAAGGATCATCCAGCTCCAACCCCCTGCCATAGGCAGGGACACCTCCCACTAGAGCAGGCTGCTCAAGGCCTCATCCAGCCTGGCTTTAAACGCCTCCAGGGAGGAAGCATCCACAACCTCCCTGGGCAACCTGTGCCAGTGTCTCACCACCCTCACTGTAAAGAACTTCCTCCTAACATCCAGTCTAAATCTCCCCTCTTCCAGCTTAAACCCATTCCCCCTCGTCCTGACATTACCAGACCTTGTCAATAGTCCCTCCCCAGCCTTCCTGTAGGCTCCCTTCAGATACTGGAAAGCCACTCTAAGGTCTCCTCGAAGCCTTCTCTTCTCCAGGCTGCAGAGCCCCAACTCTCTCAGCCTGTCCTCATAGCAGAGCTGCTGCAGCCCTCTGAGCATCTTCGTGGCTCTCCTCTGGACCCGCTCCAGCAGTTCCATGTCCTTCTTGTGTTGGGGGCTCCAGAACTGCACACAGTACTCCAGGTGGGGTCTGAGGAGAGCAGAGTAAAGGGGGAGAATCCCCTCCCTTGCCCTGCTGCCCACACTGCTCTTGCTGCAGCCCAGCACAGGGTTGCTGTCTGGGCTGCATGTGCACACTGCAGGCTCATGTTGAGCTTTTCGTCAACCCAGACCCCCAGGTCCTTTTCCTCAGGGCTGCTCTCAGCCATTCACCACCCAGCCTGTATCTGTGCCTGGGATTGCACCGACCCAGGTGCAGGACCTTACACTTGGCCTTGTTATACGTCATGAGGTTGGCCTGGGCCCACCTCTCCAGCCTGTCCAGGTCCCTCTGGATGGCATCCCTGCCCTCCAGCAAGTCAACTGTGCCACACAGCTTGGTGTCATCTGCAAACTTGCTGAGGATGCACTCAATTCTTCTTTCCATATCACTGACAAAGATGTAGCTTGTGGGTCAAAACTTGGATAAGACCTAAATGCAAAAATGAAGACAATTTTCCAGCACATCATCACAGCTAAGGTACAGTCTTGCCACAGAGATCTGAGTTTGTCTTGTAGCAGCTCAAATTTCTAGTAATTTTATGGGAGAAAATCAAAGTAATCTGAGGCACAGTTGGAGTAAACTTTCTAGACTGGTAAATAGTAATGATGACACACCTGTTTTATAGAATGGTTTGGATGATTGGCTGAGGTGATCTCCACTGAACAAAGTATTAATTAACAGAAGTGAGGTAAACTCCATATGCCTAGCAATATGAACTATCAACAGAGGATATAATGACACTACCGAGAACTTAGCTGTACTGATCGATAACTTAGAGGAAATTATCTGTCAGTGTATTGTTATCATTAAGAAAGAGTTAGCCTTGAAATCTATGCTGCAGAATGTAAGAGGAAGTAGGTAGGAAATATCACCTCTGCATACATTGGTAAAACTCTTGGGTCCTATTCTATGTCCACACACACAAAAAAATCTTAGGAACAGCTTAATTCATTATGCATACATGGGAAGCATTTTTATACTAAGGATGGCAGGAAGAGCAATGCATGTCATCCACTCAGAAAGCAATTAAGAGCTGATTTGCCCCGATCTACAGACAACAACATGCGAAGTGACTCCTAATGGCTCTGTTTACCATAAAAAACAGTATCAAAACCTGATGGAATCTGTCTGGTATATGGTTTAACTTTCCATGAAACTCACCAAATAGAACAAGTAGGGATGTGCTGGGTTCTACCTCACTAGAAATCTGTACAGTACATCAAGACTGGATAACTTCCCAGTTATCCAGTCTTGATGAGTTAAACTGTAAAGAGATGTAGGATGAATATGGGATTTGCTGGTTGGGATTCCATGGCCTGTGTCATAGGGTCAGGCTATTAAAGACAACATTCACTCGAATTTCAAAATCTATTAGCCTTATTTAATTATTTGGCTTTACTGTTTTGCATTCTAAAGGAAGCAGAAATGGTGGGGGGAAGCGCAACGAACATCTAATCTTGCAGTAGAAATGCAAAATCCACTGATCCAGAAAGTCCCATAATGGTTAACAGAGTATTTCACTGAAAACAACCCTTGAGAATTTTACTGTTGGAGCATACAAGCCTGGAACTGCCTGTATCTTCTTATTAAAAGCTCCTTACTGATGAGATCAGCAATTAAATGAACAATAATTTGTGCTAATTAAAATATGAACTAGCAATATATTTCCTACCAGAATATTTCTAACAGGATGTGATTTAGAATGAAATTAGTTTCATCACAGACTAGCCTGTTTCTCTCCATTGATTCCTTAGAGATTCTAGTGGGGTGAAATCAGCTTTCAGATTCAGATATCTAAATGTTCATATCTACATGTACATTAGGTGACTAAACTCCCATTGCAACTCATGGAGATCTACTTAAGAATCAGTGGAGCATACAGCAATTCAGCAGACTACAAGTAGGTGTCCTTTCAAAGGTTGGCTGAAACATTTTCCAGAACCCATTACCTGTATTTACTACAGCTGGATAACTCCAGTGAGAGCCACGACAATATGTACATGCCAAAATATTCATATTCTTAAAGATAAAATATCTTAGATTTATAAACTGTTTTTAATAAAATGAAATCATTTGTAGATCAAACTCATTGCCAAAATAGTATATGCAGCAACTAGTGTTTTGGAAGGCTGATAGGAAAAGCAAGAAAGTGCACCCTGTTGAATCTCCATGGACTTGGTTTAAGACAGTGAAAGACCTTGCATCAATGCCAGCCCAATTATTCAATCAAACAGCCGTGGATAACTTGATGGTCCTCAAAAGCTTTGCATTCAATCCGAGGGCTCAGTGCTGTGTGAATACAATAGCAAATACAGCCAATACATCTCAACAATTGCTCTTCACAGGTTGAGGTATCAGAGGTTGAGGCTTACAGAGCATAAATTGACGTGGAAACACGAATGACCATACACTGTCTGAACCTGCTGCAGTCCGTGGGAAGTTCAGGAAAGGCTACAGGAACACAGGTAAGCAGGAACTCCATAAATTGTGCTAGGTACAGCATCATCGGGTACTGCAGTATTTCCCTTCTGGGAAATCTTGAAGGCATTATTGTTTGTTTTGGTTCTCAGGCATGTAACATGAAAATGCATTTTGTCTAATTTGCTCCTGAATCCCAATGCAGAAATAACTGCATGTAAAATATACATCAGGATGAATTCTCAGCTGTCCATTTCTAGGGAATTTCACTCCTTTGATAAAACCTACCCATTCCTTTTCAAAAGAAAAACTCACGAAGCAATAAGACTTTGGCTCAGAGCAAACAAGGCTGTCTTCAATTTGGCCACAGTAAACCACTTCTGCCTCTTCCTGATGGTTTTGCACTTGGGGAAATTATGCAGATTGACACAACAGTAGACTCAAAACCAGGAACAGGAGAAGCAGGCAAAGAGAGGATTAACAATTTGGGATTAGGAGGATGGGGTTTTGTACATCTATATTTTTTCCATACAGACCAAATAACAAACCAAAAAAAACAACCAACCAACCAAAAAAAACCCAAACCAAAGCAAAAAAACACAACCCCACAAAAAAAAATATCCCAAATCAAAACCACCACAGGGATACTCAAATAGACAGGGCAGTTAGGAAATGTGCAAAGAATGAGTAACTTGAAATCAGAGCAGAAAGAATATAGGAACTAGTGAAGGGATTCAGGAAAGCAAAGTAATAAAGCAGCAGAAGAGCGGCGTGATGTTGACAGCGCTGCTTCTCTGGGTCAGCACAGTTTCCAATCATTGATTTTTCATTCAACAGCTGAGCAAGGCAGGCCATCTCTGGAAATTAGGTTTGGTGCAAAACCAATCACTGATTCCCATATTGATGTTTGCATTCTTTCTTTTCCTAATTATTTGATTCTTCTGTCAGGTGAGAGAATAAAATCTTTCTTTGATTCTTGACTTCAATATTTCACCTAATACTTCTGATCAGCTTTTTTAGTTGGCTGTAATTTATCACACCTTTTTAAACAAAGATATTAAAAATCAAACACAATCTTTCCTTCTGTTGGCCAGTCTGTAGCTGTAACTGTGAAACACGAAGTAGCTGCTGAGTCTTTGAGGCAATTGGGATATCTAAGAAACTGGATAATCACTGGAATTTTTTTTTTCACTATTTAACCTAATCTATGTGTATTCAAGAGTCTGTCCCTTCACAGGGTAAAACACAGCAGCCATGCAAATGGGGGATGAGAGAAGAAAAGACTGTCTAGCTATACAAGTTATTAAGTGAAAGCACAGCTAAGCAAGGAAAACGATGAATAGGTTGTTCTCAAAATGATCAGATTCAGGATAAGTTCTATTATCTTTTTTTACTGCCTCTCTGAAATATTAAATGTTATTCATTTTACTGTGTTGTAGCAATACCCAAATGAAAGGATTTGGCTCACAAATGGAAATATTAAGCATGTAATTTTAATTGGTACATGATGATTTTCTACTTAGCGAAGGTCATTCTGGTTGAAATCCTTGTTTCAGTGAAGTGAAGGGGTCAAGAGTTGGATCTTTGAAAACTTTGAGGTCTCTTTCAACCAAATAGATTCTATGATTCTGTGATTCTGTGACCCTGTGAAGTGGCAGTTTGTCATCGAATTTTAGGGGCCAGACATTCATGGTGACACTGTTTTTCCTGGTTTTATTCCCATTCCTCCAGCCATTGTACTTGTGCAGACAGGCAATATATCATATATCCTGATATAGCCATAGTATTATAAACATCATTCATTGGCTAAATGTTATATTGAATGTTTTACCAGGGCAAGCTCCTTTAAAGTCCTGAGAACGTAAGCAATGTTTTTATAATGCCTTTTAAGTATCTGAGAGATTACATAAAACAGTTTGAATAACTTTGAAAGGCAAAATTCATGCTTGATTCAGATGAATCATTTAATTTCCCTTGTATTACACATTGCTTTCTTGCTTGCACAGTGCAGTTATAAGTACACTGAGATGGCTCTTTAACAGAGAGAACAAATGTCAAGTCAAGTACAATTAGTATAAGCATCTAGTTTCATTTGACGTACTTTCATGCAGATAGTCTCTATTCTTCTATATGTATTTGTTTAAATGCGAGTTTATTTGCTGTTTTTCTCATACTACTGATCCTTTATGTTTTGGACATCTCCACCAAAGCAAGAAAAAGAAATAAATTATCAATTTGTTGTTGAGAATCTGTAGGATACTCTATAACATCCATACCTACCAAAGGTGGGACACGATGAGGCAGGTGAGCAGCAGGGATGAACATGCCCAGGCTAGGCTTTGCAAGGCTGCTCCCAATCTGGACTATGCAGAGTCTTCCATATGCTCTCAGTGTTCAGCATGCCTGCTGCCTAGAAAATTCAGCTATTGCTCTGAAAATCTGTTACTTGTTTCTATGACCGAATTAAACTGAACTCAGTCAATGGCATCCTGGCCTGTATCAGGAACAGTGTGACCAGTAGGACAACAGAGGTTATTCTTCCCCTGTACTCAGCACTGGTCAGGCCACACCTTGAGTACTGTGTCCTGTTCTGGGCTCCTGAATTCAAGAGAGATGTTGAGGTGCTGGAATGTGTTCAGAGAAGGGCGACAAAGCTGGTGAGGGGCCTGGAACACAGCCCTGTGACGGGAAGCTGAGGGAGCTGGGGGTGTTTAGCCTGCAGAAGAGGAGCCCCAGGGGTGATCTCATTGTTGTCTTCAACTACCTGAAGGGAGGTTGTAGCCAGGTGGGAGTCAGTCTCTTCTGCCAGGCAACCAGCAATAGAACAAGAGGACACTGTCTCAAGTTGTGCCAGGGGAGGTCTAGGATGGATGTTAGGAGGAAATTCTTGACAGAGAGAGTGATTTGCCCTTGGAATGGGCTGCCCAGGGAGGTGGTGGAGTCACCATCCCTGGAGGTGTTCAGGAAAAGACTGGATGAGGCACTTAGTGCCGTGGTCTAGTTGATTGGCTAGGGCTGGGTGCTAGATTGGACTGGATGATCTTAGAGGTCTCTTCCAAACTGCTTGCTTCTATGATTCCATGATTCTATAATTCTATGAATCATACAGTGAGAGACAGTAAAATGCATCTCCATTTAAGAACCTTTGCTTGTAGTTGTCTAATATTGTGAAAGTCATTATTTCAAGTTAGAATTTGAGTAGGAACTTTGACTTAAGCATCATGTATCATTACCTTGGCCTTTTTTTTACCTGTGCTGGGATGTTTTTCTCACCTTCAGATCCTTCTGGAAAAATCAACAATATTTCAGTATTATTAGTAATTTATATTGTCTCACAAAATTATACTGAAAAATGTTTTGGGATTTGCTACAGTCTCATTGCAGTAGTGTAGTTATGAAAGAAAGTTAGTGGAGATCAAAACTTCTATTTCTGGAGACTATGAACCGAAGCCAAAGCAGACTCAGCTGGTGCTTTATATTGTGTTGTGGTATAAAGCTTGGGGGAAAAAAAAGTGGGGATGGGGAAAATCACATAAAACAAATCAAGTTTATCCATTGCTTTATCAATTGCCTTCCTGAGATGTTTGTTTTGTGCTTTTTTTTTTCACTTTGAGTGAGAAAATTTACATAAAGTCTTCTCTTCCTACCTCAAACCTTTATATGAAGTACTAATATGGATTCCTTTGTTCTTAATTTTGTGGACTATGGTCACACATTGAAAATGTCCTGAATAATATATACCCTCTGCTGCTTATATAGCATGGTGCTGATTATTAGAGTAACTTATCATTTCAAGTAAGACAGCAGCATTTCCTGACTAACATGCTTTCTGTTTCCAGCACAATTGGCAGGATCAATAATGAGTACAACTTTTTCCATGAGGAGTGTAAATTCCTGGTTGCCCAGCACTGGCATCATATTAGAAGTTTCTTATTTCTGAAGTACTGCTATAAAAGAGAAAAAGAGTTCTCTTGAGAAGCACCAAAATGTTATGCTAGGAAAGTATTTGTTGTTACAACTTGAATTGCAGAGATACAGGCTGGGGTTGGAGTGGCTGGAGAGCAGCCAAACAGAAAGGGATCTGGGGGTGCTGATTGATACTCGCCTGAACATGAGCCAGCAGTGTGCCCAGGTGGCCTGCATCAAGAATGGTGTGGCCAGCAGGAGCAGGGAGGTCATTCTGCCCCTGTACTCTGCACTGGTTAGACCACACCTTGAGTACTGTGTCCAGTTCTGGGCCCCCCAGCTTAAGAGGGACATTGAGATGCTTGAGCGTGTCCAGAGAAGGGCAACGAGGCTGGTGAGAAGCCTCGAGCACAGCCCTACGAGGAGAGGCTGAGGGAGTTGGGATTGTTTAGCCTGGAGAAGAGGAGGCTCAGGGGAGACCTTATTGCTGTCTACAACTACCTGAGGGGTGGTTGTAGCCAGGAGGAGGTTGCTTTCTTCTCTCAGGCGGCCATCACCAGAACAAGAGGACACAGCCTCAAGCTACGCCAGGGGAAATTTAGGCTTGAGGTGAGGAGAAAGTTCTTCACTGAGAGAGTCATTGGACACTGGAATGGGCTGCCCAGGGAGGTGGTGGAGTCGCTGTCCCTGGAGCTGTTGAAGGCAGGATTGGACGTGGCACTTGGTGCCATGGTCTAGCCTTGAGCTCTGTGGTAACAGGTTGGACTTGATGATCTCTGAGGTCTCTTCCAACCTTGGTGATACTGTGAGACTGTGTGAATTAAGCAGA
This sequence comes from Tricholaema leucomelas, assembly GCA_013400475.1. NCBI lineage: Eukaryota > Metazoa > Chordata > Aves > Piciformes > Lybiidae > Tricholaema lacrymosa > Tricholaema leucomelas. The sequence continues at coordinate 76,662 of WAAF01019255.1, forward strand.
TTCTGTGATCTTTTTTATTGCATTCTTTTTATTGTTGAGTGAGGTATTTCTGAAAAATATCATGCCGGTGTCTTGAAGGTCAGAGGACAAAGGATAATAAGCACAGCTAAATATGCTTAATAATAAAACAAACCAGCAACAAAAACAAATAACCTCAAAACTGATCAGTTCTTTTCATACCAATGTTAATACTTATGTGCTCATTTTTTGTCTGTATCTTAAATACATATCAGAAAAGTGAGTCCTCAAAAGTGAAGGGAATGGGAAATATGTTTATGAAAGACTGTGTAAATGTACTGGCATTTACTACACCTGTCAGTTTTAAGGCACTTTTCTAGAGAGACAGAGGAAATATGAAACAATAATATGTAAATCAATACACATGGGAAGTGTATACTAAGACTAGGTCATAAGAGTAGACTCCTTACATGACTGTTACATTCTAGGGCTTGAGAGATGTAAGGAAGAAGTATACATAGCTTAAAATTATTTCTTCTTCAGGCTTCTCTCGATATAACGGTATAAGGGAGCTGGGATTGTTTAGCTTGGAGAAGAGGAGGCTCAGGGGAGACCTTATTGCTGTCTACAACTACCTGAGGGGTGGTTGTAGCCAGGAGGAAGTTGCTCTCTTCTCTCAGGCAGCCAGCACCAGAACGAGAGGACACAGCCTCAAGCTGTGCCAGGGGAAATTTAGGCTTGAGGTGAGGAGAAAGTTCTTCAGTGAGAGAGTCATTGGACACTGGAATGGGCTGCCCAGGGAGGTGGTGGAGTCGCCGTCCCTGGAGCTGTTGAAGGCAGGATTGGACGTGGCACTTGGTGCCATGGTCTGGCCTTGAGCTCTGTGGTAACAGGTTGGACTTGATGATCTCTGAGGTCTCTTCCAACCTTAGTGATACTGTGATACTGTGATAAGGACACTATTAGTTACAGTAGAGGACAGTGACATTTGGCATGCTGCAAGGTAAGACTAGTGGACATCACAACAGTTTGGCAATACTTACCTTCTTATGTAAAAACAAAGATTAATTTGGAAATTAGAAATGGAAGTATAATCCCAGATGCCTTTTCTTTACTTAAAATGTGAGTAGAACACATTTTTCTTCAGGGTAGATTTATAGAGAAATCACACTGCTCTATTTTAATCCTCAGAGAAAGGCTGCATCTGAGAGCACTTCAATCATTCCTGCACATGTTTTTCAGATGGTGCAGCATGCTGCCTCTGGCGTGCCCTCCTGTACCACTATATCCACCTCTTCCATGATCATTTTGGGATGATTCATTCTACATCCTTGCACTGATGAATCACTGTTCCCACAATCCGCATGTGTATGTCATAGTTAAAGTTTAGAAACTGGGGGAACAAGCTGGCCATGTTGAGAAGACATGGTGTTACATAAATGTACGATTCTCATCTGTTTCATCTTTGAAAGGAATGAATGAAACATGTTACTGAATTTGATGTACGAGAAGCATGGCTTTATCAGGACATCGGTCGCATCCTACCCAGAAAATGTCCCGCACATATTTTTCTGTGGCTACTTGATTTTTTTGTTCAAAGAACAGGGATTGGGGAAGGGGGGTGAATATGATTTATCGTTGAAAATATTTATTTATTTGTGTGTTAATTTGAATTAATTGATTGTCTTTATTTTCAGCAGCTAGTCAAATTACGCTGTACTGAGTAATGAAAATTCTAGCACAAGGTATGTGAAATGAAGGAGACAGACTGCCACCGTCAGTATAAATGGCAACTGTGATCCATCAGGCTGCCAGGAAACAAGTCAAACCAAATTAATTCAAATGGATGACACCCTAATGGAATAAGTAGAAGTTATATTTTCAAAGCTTCCATGCTCAGGATATAGAGAACCTGTTCAGCACAGTACAGTGGTGAGCTCTCTGTGAATGGCATTACCACACAATAAGTTAGCATAGACTAGAAAGTTATTATTTATGTATTCTCTAGTGACTCTTTGACTGGTAGGATCACTAAATGGCTGTAAGACAGGATTACCAAATCAGGGCATCTTAGCTGCCAATAAAAGAAGATTAAGTTATCCTGCATTTGATATGAGGTGTCACAAGTAGTTGGCACTCACACCTGACACTGCTGAATGGTAAGCTAAGTATGCATTCTGAATCCTAATCCTCCAGGTGCAATCTGTAGAAATCCATCTCCAGGGATCGACAGCAAGGAAACCTTTGTCTTCATTACTGAGAAGAGCTGACCTACTGAATACCACAGAAAATCTCTCTAGCTGACAAAAGTATCCACAATGTCAGATTTAGGATATGTAAGCCACTTTGGTATGAGAGCAGTATGAAGTACAAATCTTGTTCCTTCATCTGTCAACATACCAGAGGGACGGGAGGTCATCCAGAGGGACCTGAACAGGCTGGAGAGGCAGGCCTGGGTGAACCTCATGAAGTTCAACAAGAGGAAATGCAGGGTCCTGCACCTTGGATGGAACAATCCTCACTATCAGTACAGGCTGGGGGATGAGGTCCTAGAGAGCAGCCCCATGGAAAGGGACTTGAGGGTGCTGGTGGCCAAGAAGCTGGACGTGAGCAGACAGTGTGCGCTTGCAGCCCAGAAGGCAAGTCACATCTTAGGCTGCATCAAACAGGGGTGGCCAGCAGATCCAGAGAGCTGATTCTGCTGCTTCACTCTGCTCTGCTGAGGTCTCACTTGGAGTACTGTGTCCAGATCCGGAGCCCTCATTATAGCAAAGACATAGGCCTGATGGAGTGGATACAGTGGAGGACCATGAAAATGATCAGAAGGTTGGAGCACCTCTGCTATGAGGACATGCTGAGGGAGCTGGGGTTGTTCAGACTGGAGAGAAGGAAGCTCCAGGGGGACCTAATAGCAGCCTTCCAGTACCTGAAGGGGGCCTGCAGGAAGGATGAAGAGAATCTGTTTACAAAGGTCTGCAGTTATGACTAGGGGCAATGGGTTCAAGCCTGAGAAGAGCAGATTTAAATTGGACGTTAGGAGCAAGTTCTTTACTACGAGGGTGGTGGAGCACTAGAACAGGTTGCCCAGGAAGGTGGTTGAAGCCCCTTCCTTGGAGACTTTCAAGGTGAGGCTTGACAGGGTCCTGGGTGATCTGGTCTAGTGGGGATGTCCCTGCTGACTGCAGGGGGGGCTAGGCTAGATGACCTCTAGAGGTCTCTTCTGTCCCAGACCATTCTATGAGTCTATGATTCTGTGATCAATGGCTTCAATCACAAAACAGCTTATACCTATCAACTACACATTACAGCAATGCTGGGAGGTGGATACAAAGTTACACAAGTTTTTAATGTTTTGGCTGAATCAGAAACTGTGTCTATGAAAGAAAGCTTTGTGGGTACCAAAATATATTTGGGATGAAAAACAGGCATTACAGCTTTAGCTATGTAAAAAAAATGTAAAAAGGGATGATTTAAGGCAGTCAGAATCTATCTCACCCCACCAAAAAAGTCATATTTGCTGATGACACCAAACTGGGTGGAGTGGCTGACATACCAGAGGATTGTGCTGCCATTCAGCAAGACTTGGACAGGCTGGAGGGTCAGGCAGGAAGAAATTTAATGAAATTCAACAAGGAAAAGTGTAGAGTCTTGCACCTGAGAAAGAACAATCCCAGCTGTCAGTATAGGATGGGGACTGACCTGTTGGAGAGCAGTGAACGGGAAAAGGACCTGTGGGTCCTAGTGGCTGGGAGGTGTTCTTGTGCTCTTGTGACAAACAAGGCTGTTTGACATCTAGAGTGCTGGATTTAGTGCTGGGCACCCCAATGCAAGGGAGACATGAAAATATTAAAATGAGTTCAACAAAGGCCGTGAAGGTAACTAAGGACTATCTTCCATGAAAAGAAAGACTGCAAAAGCTGGATCTGTTCCACCTGGGTAAGAGAAGGCTTAAAGGAATCTTATCAATCTGTATAAATATCTGATGGGAAGAAGTAAAGAAGATGTAACTTCTTTTCAGTGATGTTCAGTGTCAGGACAAGAGGCAATGGACACCTACTGAAGTACAGGAAATTCCATTTACAGATAAAATCACATCTTTTTTTAGGGAGGAGTGAGGGTGCTCAAACACTGGAACAGGTTGCCCAGATAGGTTGTGGAATCACTATCCTTAGAGATAATGAAAATCTGACTGGATGCAGTTCTGGGCAATCTGCTGTAGGTGACCCTGATTTGAACAGGGAGGCTGGACTAGACCATCTCCAGGAGTATCTTTCAGCCACAGCCACAGTTTGGTGATTCTGTGATTTCTGTCAAGTAACTCCTTACTCAAATCTGAACAGAAGTTACTTTATCTCCTCTTCTGTGAGCCCATTCAAGAAGTAGAGGTCTAGAAGACCATGTTGATGAAGACAGAGGAAGAGAAGACATCGAGAATCTCAGCCTGATCTGTGTTCACCATCATTAAATCAATCACCCTGGTCAGCCATGGACCCCACTTTTTCAGCCTTTTCCAATACATCTTGGTAGTTTGTTCTCGCTCTTCCCCTGTGAGCATCACCTTTAGGTGATCTTCAGCTTTCATGACAGGACCTCTGCAGAACTGATCAATGTTGTTTTCATGAGTATCAAGAGGGATTATTTTTGCAGTCAGAGCATGCTGTCCCTGAAAACCTACCAGCTTTCCAGACCAAATTCTCTCCTCTGAGCTACTACCTGTGGCATCCCAACCTGATCTACCTAAAGTCTACATTCCTGAAATCCAGGGTCTTTGCTCTGCTCCAGCCTTACTCACTTCCCTCAAGATCTTAAGCTCCATGACTTCATGGTTGCTATATGCCTTAGAGACTTCAGCAAGCTCCACATCCAGTAAGTCACAGCCTTTCTGAGTAAGGGATGGTGTATTGCATCTGAATACAATGAAAAAAAGATGTTAAGCATAAATCAAGAAACTGTTATGATTGCAGAATCATATACTGCTTCATAGACAGCACTAGACTTGTACGTTATAACATCTAATCTGAATGATATACTAACCAGGAATAGTAACTTTTGAATGAATCTTTATGAATCACCTGATACTACTGAAGTTTCAAAAGTGATCACTATGAATGAGACTAGATACAACTGAAATCCTGACTTTCTATCTTACAAACCTATTCCTTCAGTTTACAGTGCTTGTTACCTCAGATTTTCTGAGTTGTTTTGCTTTCCACTTTGTAAATTGAAACCTCTACAATAAATATGCAGAGGATCTTGTAAAGATCTCACAGATTTAAATTTGGAACACTTCAGTTTGGATCAGTTAAAGAAGTTAACACACAGCCCAAAGTATGGTGTTGAGACTGACTTCATACAACACTGAGTTAGAGATCTTATTTATACAGAGGTGGTTCTGCCAGGTGAACATCACCCTCGATCTAATCAAGCTACAAACTTTCCATTTCCCACAAACACCTCATTTATGCAGAACAGGGTATAGTGGTGGTTCCAATGTGACAACTATTTTTCCTAGATTTGTGTTTTCTTAACATTACCACTATGAGACTGTTTTTCTTCAAAGGCTAAAATTATCCTATTATATTTTTGACAAGTAAAGCACTGGTGGAGATTAGATTTATTTCTTGTCCCTCATAATCATGACCTCAGAGGAGTCTTATTTAGTGACTGTAATTTACCCTCTGTGTATTTAATCCTGGTTTTCCTGGAAACATGTTCTGTTAAGATTTCTATCCAGTAAATATTTTGATGCTGCTGCAATGTTCAGAGGCAGAGCTAGAAGGTTTAGGATTTTATTGAAGATTGTCTGTTAGGGGGAAGTAAACATTTCAGGCTCTTGTGTGAACGTGTAAAGAACGTAGTAACCTTCAAAACCAGATTGACTATTTCCGTTTGCTCTGGTTTTGTGTCACAGTCTACTATGCTTGCATACTACTCTATGAGTTGTATATCAATTTCAAACAATATGAAAAAGCAACACAATGAATGTCTTTTGACTAATAGAACATTTTTTTAGATGGTGCCATTTTGAATGAAAATGCATGAAAGTGTTGTCTTTGAAGATCTAATGAAATAAGTGTTTAAGCAGACAGAAACATCAGGAAAGTTCACTACTGCTTGCAAGAACCAAGGTGATGAATTTGTCTTTGGTTGTACAGATGTAATCTCTTCTTGCTGCATGGGGATTTTTATGTTTATCTCTTCTGTACACTGAGATGAGAATGCACTTGATAGGTATGCGAAATCAGATAGATCTTCTTTGTGGAGGTGAATTGTATCACATGCAAACTTTCTTCCAAGTAAATCTTTAATTAGCTGCTCTTATTGAGATGTAATCATTCAGCACCTCCGCTTAGTGCAACTGAAATACACGACATAGTAGGTGACACTAAGGTCTGATAAGGTGACACAGGCCTTGTCTGCTGATTCACCCTGAGCTTGAATTTCTGATGCTCCACAATACGGTTCAGAGGAGCTAGTCTTAGATGACACCAACAGACATGTCTATATAGCTTCACTGCTGATAAAGAGAATCATAGAATCAATCATGTTGGAAGAGACCTCCTAGATCATCCAGTCCAACCTAGCACCCAGCCCCAGCCAATGAACTAGACCATGGCACTAAGTGCCTCATCCAGTGTTTTTTTTAACACCTTCAGGGACAGCAACTCCACCACGTCCCTGGGCAGCCCATTCCAATGGCAAATCACTCTCTCTGTCAAGAACTAACATCCAGCCTATGCCTCCCCTGGCACAACTTGAGACTGTGTCCCCTTGTTCTGTTGCTGGTTGCCTGGGAGAAGAGACCAACCCCCACCTGGCTACAGCCTCCCTTCAAATAGTTTTAGAAGGCAATGAGGTCACCCCTGAGCCCTGGATTGGATGATCTTGGAGGTCTCTTCCAACCTGGTCAATTCTGTTATTCTGATGCTATGATCAGTACTGACTGTCTGCCAGCTGTATTTACCTCCATTCAGCACCAGTTTTTGAGTCTGACCATGTTGTGGAGGGCATGTAGCCTGAAAATAGGCTTATTTTATGCCTTGCCTGAACATGTTTTTCTGCCTAAACCAGAGGTAGACACATTAAATGGATAAAAGGGGCACAATAGGCCTGATGCCATAAAATCTGGCCTGCCCAGGACCCCCTGATTGTATAAGGTGGTTGTAAACAGGTTGTTTAAGCCCCACATGCCCAGCTCATGTTTGCTGGGTGCTAGCCCATGCTCTTTCCATACTTGGAAAAGTCCAGGCTTGTGATTTTGCCTATTATGGTATTGTCTGGCTGACTGCCATAACCCGATTGGTCATTCTAGTGTCCAAAGGGCCATTAATCTCAGCCCACAGTTGATAAGTAGAGGCACACAGGTAAACAAGGTGCTTCACCAAGGTGCTCTCACTCTGGCTGTCGCTCACGCTCAGGCCCCGTGCTCGGGCCCCCTGCTCACGATCGCTCACATTCAGGCACACTCGCTGAGTATTAGGTTCAGACTCACCAGCATTGCTTATGCTGTTATTACAGAGACAGAATCTCTCATCGTCTCCCAGCCAGCTGTGCACACTTGCAGGCCACTGCAGTGAGTTTTCAGGACCAGATCCTGTATTGCCTGCCTTTATTGCCTGGCAAGCGCCACTGCCGCCCAGTTACCAGGAAGCAGACTCCATTGTCTGCCTGCCATCGGCCTGCTAGCCAGCGTGATACCGTGCTCAGCCTGCACAGCACCGTACTCCTCTGCACCTGAGGTCCTGCCAACAGTCCCGGACAGAGCGTCCAGGAGAAGCCAGGAGACAAGGGCAGAGATTGCATCCTTCGCCAGGAGAACAAGGTCAGAGACTGCTATCTCCCCAGAATCTGAGCAGATTCTCCTTTCCCCTGAAGCCAGGAGGATTCCAGCCTCAAGGTCCACGGGCAAATACTCCCCTGAAGAATTGAACACTAGTAATAGGCTGTGAAGTAGCCCCAGAGGGTGATTACTGATGATTAATAAGAATTCTAAGTAAATGCTTTAATGCCTCTGTAATATCTGTAGCCTCCTGCCATAGACCAGAAAGAGTTTCAGCCCACTCTGCTGGGCAAATAGTATATAGACCCCAAGCGGCATTAAGCAGCAGGGAAAACTCCTCTCTCTGCTTATAGTTTGAATGTATGCTAGTTATGAATAAGGTGTAGTGTGATATTAATCCTAGGATGTTTCCAGGACCGTGTAGATACTTTTAATGTTAATATATAGTGGTTGGGGGTGGTGAGAATTCAGAATATTTTGTATACAGAAGTTAATAAATATATATTTTTATAGAATAGTATCTCGCACCAATTAATTTCTCCCCTCCACCACAGGGCAGCAGAATCCCCCTCCGTGACAGACTGTCCATCCAGATTTTTACCCAGTAAGTGTCCACCCATCTATCTTTAAGCAGCTACTTTCTCCAGGATGATTCTGTGGGAGACATTACTAAATTCCAGCTAAACAAGATCCACAGCCTTTCCCTCATCCACTAAGTAGGTCACCTTGGCATAGAATGAGATGAGATTCATCAAGCAGGAGCTACCCCTCTTGAACCCATGCTGACTAGGTCTGATCACATGGTTCCCTCAAATTTCCTGTGAATTGAAACACCAGGGACAGGCTTATCCTCAGAAAGGAAACCAGTAAGTAGTAAGGTTTGCCACTGTGGGGTTTTAAAAGTTATTCTGCAAGTATAATTTGTGTTATGAAGATAAGGAAATTCTAAAAGTGAGAAATGAAGGTTAAGGCCATCATCACTATTGTGAAAACAAATATCTTTATCAACTAGCTAGACTTTTCAGTTCAAATAATGAATCTAATTCATATTTTACTGAAATTAGGCTCAACTTCTCTCTCTTTGTTTTGTTATGTGTACAAATTTCACCCTTATTATTTTACCCCCATACATGCAACCTATATGTTGCCCTCATCACAGTAACCATCTCCTTTACAAATGCAAACAACCTTTCTGAGTATGTACAATTTTATTGCAAAAGTCTGATTTTTTTTGAAGAAAGCTCTTGTGAAAATGTGGGTTACTGGAATGCCACATGAATGCACACCATCAGCAATCCAGAGGGAAGTGTCAGCACTGGAGAAAAATGTATCAAGGAAGCACAGGATATGAAGAGTCAGTTTAATCCCATTTAGTCTTTAGCAACTAGTGCTGCTTGGATCTGGACATCGTATTTTTTATGCACTATGTAAAGTTCAGAACGTGTGCAGAGAAGGGCAACAAAGCTGGTGAGGGGCCTGGAACGCAAACCCTATGAGGACAGGCTGAGGGAGCTGGGGTTGTTTAGCCTGGAGAAGAGGAGACTCAGGGCAGACCTCATTGCTGTCTACAACTACCTGAAGGGAGGCTGTAGCCAGGTGGGGGTTGGTCTCTTCTCCCAGGCAACCAGCAATAGGACAAGGGGACACAGCCTCAAGTTGTGCCAGGGGAAGTATAGGCTGGATGTTAGGAGGAAGTTCTTGCCAGAGAGAGTGATTGGCATTGGAATTAGTGCCATGGTCTAGTTGACTGGCTAGGACTGGGTGATAGGTTGGACTGGATGATCTTGGAGGTCTCTTCCAACCTGGTTGATTCTATTCTATTCTATTCTATTCTATTCTATTCTATTCTATTCTATTCCATTCTATTCTAACTAGACCAATTATAATTATCAATGAGGACTTTGCTTTACAGGAGTTAATGTGTCCTGAACAAACTTTGTTTTGGCCAAATGAATTTAGCTTATCTGAATTTACATCTTTCGTTGTGGTTTGGGTTTGCCACTCAACAAATTGGAAATTTACCCTCTGGCATAAATTTACCACACTTACTCAGAATTTATACTTACAAAAGTAGACAATGTAAAAGTACAAAGGGCAATAAGCATGCACTATGTATATTTACACATATTTACAGGTCAACAACAGCACAAAGCCATCCTCCTGCACCTCAAAGAGGTCTAGAGAGGCTGTCCCCAACACAATAAGGACATGGAACTGCTGGAGCGAGTACAGAGGAGAGCCACGAAGATGATCGGAGGGCTGCAGCAGCTCTGCTATGAGGACAGGCTGAGAGAGTTGGGGCTCTGCAGCCTGGAGAAGAGAAGGCTTCGAGGAGACCTTAGAGTGGCTTTCCAGTATCTGAAAGGAGCCTATAGGAAGGCTGGGGAGAGACGATTGACAAGGTCTGGTAATGTCAGGACGAGGGGGAATGGGTTTAAGCTGGAAGAGGGGAGATTTAGACTGGATGTTAGGAGGAAGTTCTTTACAGTGAGGGTGGTGAGACACTGGCACAGGTTGCTCAGGGAGGTTGTGGATGCTTCCTCCCTGGAGGCATTTAAAGCCAGGCTGGATGAGGCCTTGAGCAGCCTGCTCTAGTGGGAGGTGTCCCTGCCTATGGCAGGGGGTTGGAGCTGGATGATCCTTGAGGTCCCTTCCAACCTAAACCATTCTATGATTCTATGATTCTATTTGCATCCAGCACACTGTCTCTACCTCTGCCCCTGTACCTTTGCAATCCCAAAGAGGATCGGTCAGGCAGCACACAAACACACAGGCAGAGCAGAGAAGACAGAAGGAAGAAAGAGGCAGCCATAGAGAGAGAAACAAGCTTGTGCTGCAAAATTTGAGATATTCAGTCCAATGGAAGGAGATAAACTTATCTTGCATTATTCCCTAAAATTCTTTATGCCCTAGACTGGAAGTTTTCTCTGGAAAACTAGGCATAGTCTTAAAACTGTAACAATTTTAAACTTGTTTAGTAATTAATATTGAGCATTTTCTTTAATGCATTATTTGCTGGAGCCATTTAGAAGCAGTCATCATAAAAGATGTACACATATTACTGCAATTACTTTACATGCACATATCTTTCATTCTGTAGACTATTCCTATGTTGAGTTTTCCAGAGGTGTTAAAACATATTTTAATTATAAACTAGCTAAAGCATATTGGTTTCAGTATAAGTTATGGAGAAACCTGTACTTTTCTGACTGGTTTAAGTACATAGCCATAGCAGTATTGAGTTTCTATCACTTTCCAGCTTTCCTTGCTCAATCAGAATGTTCACTTTGAACTGTGTGTCACGGTGCAGAGGAAACAGGGATTAACAATATCTCTGTCCCGAGGAGCAAGACCTGTTCTTATGGATTTCCGTGTTGTGAAATTAAAGTGCAAACGAGACCAGATATCACCACGAAACTGTTTATTAAAGGATAAGGTTGGACAAAACAGAGGGAGAGAAGGGGAAGGGGGAGAGAGAGAGAGAGGGATAAAGAGAATGATGGAGAAGAAGAGAGAAGCAGGAGGGAAGGAAAAGAGCTGGGATCATATTACACTCAGTCGCAGGTGGGGAGAGAGAGAGAGAGAGAGAGAGACGGGTGCGTGGCCCAGGGATGGTCTTCTGTGGAGTCTGTCAGGGGTTCTTCTGGTGGTGGTGCAGCTCTGGTGGTCCGGTGGAAGTCCGCCCTTGGTGGTCTGGCAGAGGTGCCGTTGGTGGTCTGCTGGGAGTGCCACTGGTGGTCCGATGAGAGTGCCACACCATGGCAGGCGTTCTTCCTGCCTTTTATACAGTGTTCTGCCCGTGTCCGGCTGCAGCTCCCCAGGAAATCTTCCTGTGTATTCTCATGCATTCGCAGGGGTCTGGCGCCACCGGGGAGAGAGCCTCTGCCTCCTCCCTGGCTGTACCTGTACCCTGAATACACATTGATGAACAGGAGAGAGGATTTAGACTCTCACACAGGCCTTTCCTCTTCGGGGTAGCTGAGATAAGCTGTAGGCCTCCTGGGCATTCCAGCCAGGCTGAAGTGCAGGAGTTCCGAAGGTGTTGTCTGTTGATTTGCATCCCTGAGCTTTAGGCCAAGCACCGAGTCTGAGTCCCGGAAACTAACAAAGGCAATCTTTATCTTTGCTGATGAACGAGATGCCATCTTTATCTTTGTTGATGAATAAGCGAGAGGCTTTAGACTCTCACGCTGTGTAAACAGCTTTTTATGAACTTCTTAGTAGAAATCTGTTGGAACTCTTTTTAAAATTCCCAAACTGATTTCAGTAGTGAAAACATGTCTATTGAATTAAAAAAGCAACAAACCCACCTGTGTTTCTACTATATTAAATTAAAATTTGGAGCTACATCACAGCCTTCATCCAGCATTCCTTCCTAGACATAGACACAACAATCCACTTTAGACGAATAAAGAGAAATCCAGACTTTTAACCACGTTAAATTCTAATTTATGGAACGAAAGGATAAGGTTGCAAAGATTTAGTAAGTTTTACAAAATTGAAAACACTCTCTCCCAGGATTATCTTATTATTGAGTTAGGGAGATTTAAACTTTTATTCAGTTCCCCCTTATTTTCAGATGAGCTAATTTTCATTTGCACTAGTTGGTTTTACAAAACTCTAGAGACAATTATAGTATTTCTATAGGCTTTGTTGTGCCAGCATCCTGGGCTTTGCAGCTGGCGCTCCCTGTTCCCTTAATGGTGGCCCACTGAGCAGCACACATCCAGTGTCCTCTGTGACATTGCCACGCACAGCATTCTCAGCCAGTCATTCATCATATGAGTGCCTAGAGATTCCTCTGCATTAAGCACTTGGAGTATTGCTATTGCACTGCTTGGAGAGTCTGTAATTGCTCATATTAATGCTTCCTCTTTAGGTTTTGCCTTTGTATTTAGTTGGATTTCAGATGCTTATTCGTTCGCTTACCTCAGATATGTGCTGCAACCAACTTTTTTCAGGAGAAAGCTGAAGCATCTCTGAGGTGGTCTTTCATAGAATCATGGAATCAACCAGGTTGGAAGAGACCTCCAAAATCATCCAGTCCAACCTAGCACCCAGACCTATCCAGTCAACTAGACCATGGCACTAAGTGCCTCATCCAGGCTTTTCCTGAACACCTCCAGGGACGGTGACTCCATCACCTCCCTGGGCAGCCCATTCCAATGCCAATCACTCTCTCTGTGAAGAACTTCCTCCTAACATCCAGCCTATACTTCCCCTGACACAACTTGAGACTGTGTCCCCTTGTTCTATTGCTGGTTGCCTGGGAGAAGAGACCAGGGCCCAGCAGAAGTAATTTTATCTTTTGTGTTTTCATAATGGAACTTTCTAGTGAAGTTGTAATGTTCTTTTAAAGCATGTAGGAATGCGATAAAATATTCAACAGATTCATCATCTTGGAATTTGCACAGAAATTGTTTCTGAAAATGAAGCCTCAAACAAAGGGTAAAATGTTTATGAAAATTACTGACATGGCATGATTTTGTTCTTTCATTCAATACTTTCTTTTAATTTTATTTAATATCAGCTTTTGGTTCTGGTGCTTCGGTCTCATCTTTCCCTTGATCCAGCTTTATAAATAAATGTTTTAAAAATAATAAAATCTGATAGGAAGGAAACTCAAAGCATGTTCTAGTGAATGTTGTTGAAGATGCTATTACAGTCCTGAAATGATCTCCAAGTAATCTTGTATTACTGAAAAACAAACATCTCTTGGCAAGACTGTTGAAACTGTGTAGTCCCTTCATCCTCACATTAAATCAGAAGGCTCTGTCTGAGTGTCCTCTGGCTGGATCTTCATAAACATGATTGCAATACATTTGCTGTAGATTAATGGGAAACAGATACTTGGTGGGATGTTTGATGAAGAGAGGCTGAGGGAGCTGGGGTTGTTTAGCCTGGAGAAGAGGAGGCTCAGGGCAGACCTCATTGTTATCTACAACTACCTGAAGGGTGGTTGTAGCCAGGTGGGGGTTGGTCTCTTCTCCCAGGCAACCAGCAACAGGACAAGGGGACACAGCCTCAAGTTGTGCCAGGGGAGGTCTAGGCTGGATGTTAGGAGGAAATTCTTGCCAGAGAGAGTGATTGGCATTGGAATGGGCTGCCCAGGGAGGTGGTGGAGTCACTGTCCCTGGGGGTGTTCAGGAAAAGCCTGGATGAGGCACTTAGTGCCATGGTCTGCTTGACTGGATAGGGCTGGGTGCTAGGTTGGACTGGATGATCTTGGAGGTCTTTTCCAACCTGGTTGATTCTATTCTATTCTATTCTATTCTATTCTCTTTGTAAAGTATTTGCTGCTTTCTTCACTTGAAGTGGAAAACACATACTGGCTTGTGATGGCAACCTGATCTATTGAACGAAAAAGTGTACTAAGAACTTCCTCTTGTCTCTATGTTTTCTCTGTGTTTTCTTTTCCCCTCATATTCCATACTGCTTGTTGTCACAAAGAACCTTGAGGAAGGTTTAGGCTGTGTCCTTTTAATATCTTTGTTTCTTTTACCAGTTTTGTCCTTAATAAGAAGGAAATTTAAAGCAGAGCAAGATTGGTCCTCACTGACTTTGTGAAATACTGAAGATAGAATTAATTGTAAACTGCTATTTTCCAGCATTAATACTTATTTTAGCTGAATCATAGAAGCACAGAATGGTTTAGGTTGGAAGAGACTTCAAACATCATCTAGTTCCACCCCCCCCCAATAATACAACATTAATTTCAAAGCTGCAGTAAAAATAAATACTTTTAAAAGCAAAGGAAACAAATAGCAAAGAAACCACAGCAAGGAAAATAACCTTTGCAGTTATCTTTCATTAGAAAACTTAAGAAAGATTTCTAAAAATACTGACACCTTCTTTTACTTTGTATATTGGGACTTTTTAAAAGTATATTCAGAAATTTTTCCTTAAAATAACAGGTTTCCCCCCCCCCCACAGGCATCAGTCACTGATATTTTCTGCCACATTACCCATCCTATCCATGGGAAAGAAATGGTTTGCTAGAGCAGCACAAGAAGCCCACTTTGATTTCAAACGAGCTGCAGAATAGAAAAGTCTTTTGCTGGTATATCTGGTTAATGGCTTGCACCAAATAACTATCACTCCCTTCATCTTCAGTAACAATTCTACTGAATGAAAAAAGACAGGAGGAATTTTGCTGAATTTTCCATTTCTTCTTAACTAAAGACATAGGACAAACTGCCTATGAATTGATGGCTACACATGAATTATACGTAACAAACGAGTGCCTTATTTTACAAGGTCGTAGCAAAGTTGTCAGGCAAAATGAAAGAGGGTAATAATCACCATGTAGCTTCCTTGAGTCAGGCTATATTTGCAAATAAGCCCTATTGTGGTCATAAAAGAATATAGGAATTAAAGGAACAGTGTTTTCAATGTAACTAACTGTTTCATCAGAATTCCCTACACAATTTCCCTGCTACTGCAGCAGAAGAAAGAGTTCATGCCTAGTAGGGACTATTTTACCTTGTTTTGAAATGCAAATACTTCATGATGCAGAAAATTAGAGATAAAATTTACTTGCCGTGTGAATTTTAGGACTCATATGATATCTTAAGAGGGACAGATGACCTTTCACATTGCCTTGTAGCTTAACTTATGATTCTCTACATTTTGTGCATCATTTTTAGATACTTGGCTCTGCTGAAACCTGAATGTAATTAAGCCCCTCAAGCTGCAATATAAGTTAAACACTGGTCCTCCTAACCCAGTGACCAGGTCTTCTAGGGCATAAACGTTACTGTGTCAAGTTCTGGGCACCCCAGTTCAAGAGGGATATAGAGCTGTTTGAGAGAGTCCAGTGCAGAGCCACAAAGATGATTGAGGGAATGGAACATCTCTCTTACAAAGAGAGACCGAGGGAGCTGGGGCTCTTTAGTTTGGGAAAGAGGAGGCTGAGGGGTGACCTCATTCATGTTTATAAATATGTAAAGGATGAGTGACAGGAGGATGGAGCCAGGCTCTTCTTGGTGATGTCCAATGACAGGACAAGGACCAATGGGTGGAAGTTGAGGTATAGGAAGTTTCATATAAACATGAGGAGGAACTTTTTCATTGTGAGGATGACAGAACACTGAAACAGGCTGCCCTGGGGAGGGATTGTGGAGTCTCCCTCTCTGAAAATATTCAAAACCTGCCTGGACACGTTCCTGGGTGATCTGATATAGGTGATCCTGCTCTGTCAGGGAGTTGGACCAGATGACCTTTTGAGGTCCCTTCCAGCCCCTAACATTCTGTGATTCTGTAATAAACAAAATTTCCAGGTCATGAATATCTGTCTGAAGAATTGCACACACCTGCATATTTCATACAACCCCTCAGACACTTAGTTCTCCCTCTGCCCTGTCAAGAAGAGACATGTTTTGTTGTGGGTCTTTGGTGGGAGCACCTATCCAGCTTCTGGAAACAATGGTAACAGATAACCTTTAAATCCTAAACCTTAGATTCCAGCTTCCTGTCTGTGTCTGTTAAATGTTAGCACCTGTGTATCTGTTCTTGGCTAAGAAGCCCACTGATGTAATCTTTATTTTTAGCAAAGTTGTTGTAGGCACAACCCTTTTAAAAAAGGTTTTATATATTGTAGACCAAATACACCTGTGCAACATCTCTGACAAACACTACGTTCTTTTAGAAATAAATCTTGTAAGAAGAAACTGTCTTGCTGTATCTCAGATAGTTTAGGAGGCAGAGGAATTTGAAAACAGCATCTTCAAGCCTGTTGACCTTGGTACAGTGAAATATTTGCCATTCCAGCAATGAAAGGAAGCCCATAGGCTTTTTGAACAGAAGTGGTACTGAACATTCACAAAGGCAATGGATACACAGACAAGTTCTGTTCGTGAGCTTTTCTGACAAGTTCTATTCATGAGCTCTTCTATCAGTGTGAGGCTGATGTTAGCCTGAAAATACAAGAAAATAAAACCTGGCAACAAATGCCGAATTCTGGAGCCTTGACTGCCGGGAGCACTGATGCCAACAGTTCTTCCTCAAGGGCCTCTGAGCCTGTGGCAACTAACTTATTCTTCTGTAACAAGAACATTGTAATGACGTTCCTGCCTGCCCCTTCTGAGATGTCAGAATTGGAAGGAACAACTAGCTGCATAATTATTCACCCAAAGTCCCTGGACAGGGCTCAATTGCCTACGTCAGCCTTTGCTGATCTTCCCACAAAAATACTTCAAACACATCACTGATTTTTTGTCAGATTAATGGAGCAAGGGAAACAGCAGTGATAGGACTAAACCCTTCCTAAACAAACCTGAGAGAACCCCAAAGCACAACTGGAGTAACACTAAAACCTTCAGCAAGTGGAATTTCTCCAGCAGAACCTTCAATACGAAGAGGTTTTATACTGTTATTTTTGGCTGGGAAACAGCTTCAGCCTGAGAAAAGAAAAAGCACACAAATAAAATCCACCCCCCAATACCAATAAGACTGATTGAATTACAAATATTTATGGGGAGGAATAAACTAAGTATCAGAGAAGGAATTCTGTCTGATTCCAAACTACCTGTGAATTAAAGTTTCATTTGGAATTTGTTTCAGTGAAATAATGCTAATTAAAACATTATGTTATCTGCTGTGTGTCTTTTGTTGCTTCCCTGAGTTTTCTGTCCTCCAAGTCTTTCACAATTTCCTGCTTTTGACTCTTCTTTTAGTTACTGTCAGCTTCTGCTCATTTATTTTTCACAGACCTGCAGTCAACCTTCTGGCATGGCAACAGTGTCTGTTGAGGCAAGCTACGTGTTTTCTACTTACTGTTCTTACTAGAGAGTGCTTAGGTTTGTGTTCTTAATGAAGCCCATAAATAAAGTCATAAAATCAACTCATATTTTTCCAACAAGCTCTGATTTTGGAATAATGGAAAATATGGGAATCACAAAATGATTGAACCATAGTGGTGGTATATCTGAAATCCTACAGTAGTCAGTTAGGCAAAATTCTACAGTAGTCAGTTAAGCAACTTCTGTAGAAGACAGTGCTGCCAGGGATAATCCCTGCGCTGCCTGATTCAGATCAAGGCTTTGAACTAAAGCCTGTTATCAGTACATTCAGCCAATTCAGATAAAAAGTTGAATCTATCAGAGTGCCCTCTGCAACAGTTTGGTTTCTTGGTTGCTGGTTTTTTTTCTGCTTTGTTTTGGTTTTCCTAGGGAAATTAATCTTTCTCATTCTATTTTAGAGAAACTCTAATGGAGGTGCTGATGGACGAGAAGCTCAACAGGAGCCAGCAGTGTGCACTTGCAGCCCAGAAAGCCAACCAGAGCCTGAGCTGTTTCAGGAAGAATGTGGCCAGCAGGTCGAGGGAGGTGATTCTCCCCCTCTACGCCGCTCTGCTGAGACCCCACCTGGAGTACTGCATCCAGTTCTGGAGCCTCTATTAAAAGAGGGATGTGGAGATGCTGGAGTGTGTCCAGAGAAGGGCCACGAGGATTACCAAAGGGTTGGAGCACCTCTGCATGAGGACAGACTGAAAGAGTTGGGGCTGTTCAGTCTGGAGAAGAGGAGGCTGTGAGGTGACCTTATTGTGGCCTTCCAGCATCTGAAAGGGGCCTACAAAAAAGTTGGGGAGAGACTTTTTAGGCTATTAGGTAGTGACAGGACTAGAGGGAATGGAGTAAAGCTGGGGGGTGGGTAGATTCAGAGTGGAGGCGAGGAGGAAGTTGTTGAACATGAGAGTGGTGAGAGCCTGAAATGGGTTGCCCAGGGAGGTGGCTGAGGTCCTATCCCTGGAGGTGTTTAAGGCCAGGCTGGATGAGGCTCTGGCCAGCCTGATCTAGGGTAGTGTGTCCCTGTCCATGGCAGGGGGATTGGAGCTAGATGATCCTTGTGGTCCTTTCCAACCCCAACTGATTCTATGATTCTATTCTAATTCCAAGTTCACCCTTAGCATGTTTTTAGTAGATCAGCAGAGGGCTACCACAGGCAGACAACACTCCAGGAAGAATTTGAAAATGTAACCACAGAGTTGGGTTTTTTTTTTTGTTCTATAATAAGCTTACCAATATGACTGGTTTGTGGAAGCATGCATTTCCATGTCTGTCATAAGGGAACACTTCACCTCTGCATCTCCTGTGACCACTGAGGGATCCTACTGCAGGATCTGACACTGGAGTAAGACCAAAGGTTAGACACACTGACTAACCAAGTCAAGGCCTACAGAGCAACAGCAAAACTGGACTCAGGTTCTGTTGTTATCTTCTCATATTCCTTTCTTCTTGACAGATGTCAAAACTGAGACTGGTCCATAAGCAATAGCAAATAGAGTCTGTAGTCTGTCACAAAACTTCCACACACACTACTTCAAATCAGTTATCCCAGAATAAATCCTCCTAAGAGTATGTAACTCCCTTTTCTGTTCTTGAAGTCTGATGCTAACAGGGGTAAGCACATAACCAGTATTTTATTTAACCTGTTTTGTAATTTTGCAGGATATGCTGTCTCAGATCTTCACATAATTTTGGAAAACAAGGGAAACAATAATCAGATGAATAAAATGCCTATGATTTCCTCTTAATCCCACCAGAAATCAGAAGAGAGGAATTTAGTATGGTAGTTACAGTTAATACAAATTCCTTGAAACAGGTCCCTTCTGGGGATGCCATCGAATGGGACCTGGACAGGCTGGAGAGGTGGGCCCAGGCCAACCTCATGACGTTTAACAAGGCCAAGTGTAAGGTCCTGCACCTGGGTCGGTGCAATCCCAGGCACAGATACAGGCTGGGTGGTGAATGGCTGAGAGCAGCCCTAAGAAGAAGGACCTGGGGGTCTGGGTTGATGAAAATCTCAACATGAGCCTGCAGTGTGCACATGCAGCCCAGACAGCAACCCTGTGCTGGGCTGCATCAAGAGCAGTGTGGCCAGCAGGGCAAGGGAGGGGATTCTCCCCCTTTACTCTGCTCTCCTCAGACCCCACCTGGAGTACTGTGTGCAGTTCTGGAGCCCCCAACACAAGAAGAACATGGAACAGCTGGAGCGGGTCCAGAGGAGAGCCACGAAGATGATCAGAGGGCTGCAGCAGCTCTGCTATGAGGACAGGCTGAGAGAGTTGGGGCTCTTCAGCCTGGAGAAGAGAAGGCTTCGAGGAGACCTTAGAGTGGCTTTCCAGTATCTGAAGGGAGCCTACAGGAAAGCTGGGGAGGGACTATTGACAAGGTCTGGTAATGTCAGGATGAGGAGATTCAAGCTGGAAGAGGGGAGATTTAGACTGGATATTAGGAGGAAGTTCTTTACAGTGAGGGTGGTAAGACACTGGAATGGGTTGCCCAGGGAGGTTGTGGATGCTTCCTCCCTGGAGGCGTTTAAAGCCAGGCTGGATGAGGCCTTGAGCAGCCTGCTCTAGTGGGAGGTGTCCCTGCCTATGGCAGGGGGTTGGAGCTGGATGATCCTTGAGGTCCCTTCCAATCTAAACCATTCTATGATTCTATGATTCTATGATTAACCCAAATCATTCTATGATTCTATGAAACTAGAGCAAAAGAGAAGTGTTACTCTCAGTCATTCTTTCCATTGTAAGATTTTGTTACTGTGCAAAGCAAAGCCTTTGCCTGCTTGTGTTCAGCCACAAAAAAGGGCACTGGAGAATTAGAATCTTATTCCTGGTTTTGATTTTAAGGAATGTTTGAATTGTTATTGCTGAAAGTTTCAGTCAGAAGAAAGAAAAAAGAAGAAGAAAAAAAAAACAACTAAAAAAGAAGAAGAAAATCAGCCTCTGGCAAAAAAGGCAGACTAGAAAATTAAACACAAAGAATTAAAATTCAACAAAGACTGGACTCTCTTACCTAAGGATGCTGTCAGCAGCCACAGAGATGATGGAATAATTTAGGTATGTATGTATGTTTATGTCTGTATTTGACTAACATTCCTAAATCTATTGGGAATCTATTGCAGCGAGACCTTGACTGCCTGGACAGATGGGCAGAGTCCAATGGGATGGCGTTCAATAGCTCCAAGTGCAGGGTGCTGCACTTTGGCAACAACAACCCCATGCAGAGATACATGCTGGGGTCAGAGTAGCTGGAGAGCAGCCAGACAGAGAGGGATCTGGGGGTGCTGATTGATACCCACCTGAACATGAGCCAGCAGTGTGCCCAGGTGGCCAAGAGAGCCAATGGCATCCTGGCCTGCATCAGGAATGGTGTGGCCAGCAGGAGCAGGGAGGTCATTCTGCCCCTGTACTCTGCACTGGTTAGACCACACCTTGAGTACTGTGTCCAGTTCTGAGCCCCCCAGTTTAAGAGGGACACTGAGATGCTTGAATGTGTCCAGAGAAGGGTGACAAGGCTGGTGAGAGGCCTCGAGCACAGCCCTATGAGGAGAGGCTGAGGGAGCTGGGATTGTTTAGCCTGGAGAAGAGGAGGCTCAGGGGTGACCTTATTGCTGTCTACAGCTACCTGAAGGGTGGTTGTGGCCAGGGGGAGGTTGCTCTCTTCTCTCAGGTGGCCAGCACCAGAACGAGAGGACACAGCCTCAGGCTGCGCCAGGGGAAATTTAGGCTTGAGGTGAGGAGAAAGTTCTTGACTGAGAGAGTCATTGGCTACTGGAATGGGCTGCCCAGGGAGGTGGTGGAGTCGCCGTCCCTGGAGCTGTTGAAGGCAGGATTGGACGTGGCACTTGGTGCCATGGTCTAGCCTTGAGATCTGTGGTAAAGGGTTGGACTTGATGATCTGTGAGGTCTCTTCCAACCTTGGTGATACTGTGAGACTGTGATATTATTGACTTATTTTTATTAACACTTATAATGCAGATTATAGTTCAAAACTGCTCACGTGATTAAAGAAAGCCCTTAGTCTAAATTATTTGAGACAATTCAAGCTTTTAAAAAGAAAGGAAATATTTTTAACTATAGATCTTTTTAATTCCCATTAAAAAGTCACTCTAAGAACTTACTTCATAGGCAGGTGCAACCACTTTTAAGACAGCTAGAACCGTTGAAAGTATTTTTTTTAAAGAGATTTGAAGGGCATACAAGCTACAGAGGATAGACGAGCAGACAAAGGTAGAAGAGTGTCTTTGTAGAGGTTGCTGTATAAAACATTTTTTCATCTCAAAAACAGACTGTAGGCTAGTTGAATTTAAGTAGTTATTCTGAGAAAATTTTGAGACATGAGCAATTGTGTAAATATGGAACAGGAGTGTTAAGCACTAAAGAACGCATTGTCTTTGATGACTAAGAAGACAAAGCCAAATGACATCAGTCTGGTAATTATCTAGTAACAGGCTTTTGTTTGTGTGATTTCTGTGAAGGACTGAGAGGTGCAGACTATTACAGCAAGAGGCATGTGGGACATTTATGAGAAAAGAGATTCCTCTCTTGAATTATCAGAAAAAATGATATTAGGTGTGCCATTCTCCTCACAGTAATGAAGTCCTATATGTGTATCCAGCTCCAGAGAGCTCCTCATTTCTGTGCAAGGAGGTGATGAGCCTTAGGACTAACACCAGCACATTCAGTGAGTCTCACTGCGGTTTCACACACAGAATGCACAACTTAGGCAGCTAAGTGGGTCATCCAGCTTCTATATAGGCCTATTCAGAAAGGACAATGTAAACACAGCTCAAAAGTCATTTTGACAAACTGTCTTGATTACTGCAGTATCCTCTACAAGGACACTAAACATATATTTGATAGACTGGAGGCAGGAGATATGGAAGTAAACTTTGGTTAAAATTACTTCCATAGAAATCTATCTGCTATTCACCAGTGTGTCTTCTTGCTGCTGAGTGCTCTTCAACACTGAGGTTGTGTTTGTATTGCTAAACTGAGGAATGTTAGGGTGCAAGCTCTATTTCACAGGCAAATTTGTCCATATTTTACCTATAAGGAACAGGCTTGAGCCTGTGCTGGTGCCTGAACTGATTCTGGACAATTGCTTGAGATACTGCCACTTGTCTCAGCCTAAAACTCTATCAGAAATTGTGATAGTAGTTGAGCAGTCTGGACAACTATACACAAGTGCTTGGGCTTCTACCCTGAACCTTCTTAATTTATTAGTACATTCATTACCCTTCAGATTGCTGAGATTCAAACCTAGGTTGCTTGACAAATACCCTCAAAGAGACACATAACAAAAAAAACTCTCAAATATTCTCAAGACCAAGAAATTATAAATAGAAACTCTGGAAATATAACACTCATCAAAGAAATAAAAATTAGCCTGAAAATCAGGGATTAGGTTATTAAACTGAAGTTATCAGAAGTTCTACAAAGATATTACAAAGATGAAGCCCAGTAAAGGTATTCTATTTCTCTATGTAAGAATGCAGTAACCTACTGTGGTGGTTTGGGTGTCTGNCAAAGGTGAATCAGCAAAGCAAATGGAGGGTGAGGTTAGAAAGCAAGATGGAGTTCAGCCAGCAGCCTCAGCTCCCCAGCAAGCAAAGAGCCGAAATCAAAGCCCAGAGTGAAGTGAGCAAGTGAAGTGACTTTATCTCTGTTTTGCTTTTAATTCTAATACATCCCAGCGAGACTGTGAGGGAAGTAGACCTCACCATTGTTTTCATTTCACAGCCTATGATCTAGTCCTTCTCACCAAAACATTCTAGGTAGGCTCAAAGTAGCACACCTCCTCAGGAACACACAATTTTGTGGTAACATTGTTGGCCTTTGAATTTATTAAAAAATAACTCAATGGTAGTATATGCACACATGTCTACAAATAATCCAAATATTCTAGCAGGCAATAGGATAACAGCAATCCTTGATAGATTTTTGGACTTAATTTGGACATGCATCTCTTAAAAAAATACCAATAGCCAGGAGCTGGCAGAATGGGATTTTGTCCCAGGTTGAGACAATAGGGTTAAAAATCTTCTGGGGACTAGAAGATTGTTATTCAATCCCATAATTCTGCTATCTTGCTATAAGCTCATAACAAGGTCAGTTTGCTCTCCTTTCCTCCTCCTCCCGCCTTGTGTGTGTGGCAGAAGCCACTTTATCAGGAAGAACATCCAGAGGCTTGCTTAGGCCTCTTTGGATAGCAGAAGCATTGGAGGGGTGGGGTGGAGGATTGGAGCACTGGGGAGTATTAGATTTAGTTTTTGGGATGGGGAAAAATTCAGTGGGGTTTGTCATTGAAGTTGCTTTAGAATGTCTATCTCTGTATTTTCTCTCTCAATACAATTCTGTATTTTCTCTCCGATTTGATTTGAGAGTTTAATTTCTGTTGGCTCTCTTTAAAAAAAACCACAGCAGATTTCCATATATGACCAAAATTAATTTCTGTGAGAGTTGCACAGAGGCAAACAAAAAGGGATATGAATCACAATGTGAGCAACTGACAACTCATCTGTATCTGTGATAACTGGCAGAAAATGAACAGGCTGAATATTTTGTTATTTGCTGTAAATATGAAGCAGTACTACACGTTTGCCTCATAAAACAGATCTGAGAGTTCTGAATGGACATCAGCTCAGAGGAAACAAATAAGAAAGATGACCTCAAAATTACATATAAAAGCTGATGAGGTGGTAGCCTGGAATACACTTTAGCAAATGAAGGAGAAAAAGACAGCTATAATAAGTTAAAGATCTTCCATCTCCTAAAGAATGAGACCACTCTAAGAGAATATTAGCTCCTTTAGAAGGTTTTCAGTGGTCTCAGTAGAAAAGAGGTTTGCTATGGAGGACAGATAGTTACCACATCAAATTGTTTCCAGCACCAATAATGGAAGTATAACAAGAAATAAAACATAAATAAATAGAACAAGTTTTCCAGTTTTCCCTGAGTCACAAAAAGCAGTAGTAGCATTCCTGTAGATAAAAATTACCTTCCTGGCATGCTACTAACAATGGTAAAAAATAAAAAACGTTTGTCTCCAACAAAGAGTAAGAAGTGGTGAGTATGTTTTTCACATTTTGTGACCTGAAAAAAACCTGTATTCCTTCAAGATAGTGCCAAGCTTGTCAGCTGGCTAAAAATACCTCATTCTCCAAAACTGTTTCTAAGAATAGTTACTGATTCAGATAGAATAGAATAGAATAGAATCAATCACGTTGGAAGAGACCTCCAACATCATCCAGTCCAACCTAGCACCCAGCCTTAGCCAGTCAACTAGACCATGGCACTAAGTGCCTCATCCAGGCTTTTCCTGAACACCCCCAGGGACGGTGACTCCACCACCTCCCTGGGCAGCCCATTCCAATGCCAATCACTCTCTCTGGCAAGAACTTCCTCCTAACATCCAGCCTATACTTCCCCCGGCACAACTTGAGGCTGTGTCCCCTTGTCCTGTTGCTGGTTACCTGGGAGAAGAGACCAACCCCCACCTGGCTACAGCCTCCCTTCAGGTAGTTGTAGACAGCAATGAGGTCTGCCCTGAGCCTCCTCTTCTCCAGGCTAAACAAGCCCAGCTCCCTCAGCCTCTCCTCATAGGGTTTGTGTTCCAGGCCCCTCACCAGCTTTGTTGCCCTTCTCTGGACACGTTCCAGCACCTCAACATCTCTCTTGAGTTGAGGAGCCCAGAACTGGACACAGATCTCAAGGTGTGGCCTGAGCAGTGTTGAGTACAGGGGAAGAAAGAAATGTTTTCCACAGGAGGTTTTATGATGTCAATATCTCTTCTGCGATACACAAAGGAACCAAATTCTAAGATGTTAAACCTACCAGGAAAATTGCATTCTGAGAAAAAACTGACTTAATGCACCCACACTACAGAAATATTTTGCTTAAATTTGAATTTTGCTTTGTTTTGCAAAGGAGAAACCCCACTTTTCCCCTCAAAATCCTTAGGATGTGATTCATTCCGTGCTTTAATCAAGATCATTAGCAGGAAAGTATTTTAAACTATTTTCATTTTGAGAATTGCATGCAATTTTATTAAGAGAATGCTCACTTTAAAGGGAAAAATCCTGATCATTATATTTGTGATGGTTTGGGTGTTCCTTGCCCCCCACACTTTAGAAATCACCCAGACTAGACTCAGTCGGCTCTGGAAATTTGAATGAAGCTTATATTTACAGCNTAGCAAAAGTGACTTTATCTTCATTTTGCCTTTCTTCTTTACACATCTCAGCAAGACTGCGAGGGAAGTAGACACCATTGTTTTCATTTCTCAGCCTATGATCTAGCTCTTCTCACCAAAACATTCTAGCTAGCTTCAAAGTAGCACAGTATTTTATTTATATGCATATTTTGTTAGGTTAACTTGCTTGTTTCAATGTCTAACGAATGATCCCTGTCTACACGTTGGAACATACCATTTGAAACCATCCTCACTGATGTGGTACTGGGGATGTGATTCTCAATTGCTGCTGAGACTTGTTCTATTTTAAGCAAGTTTAGGAAAAAAGTGTACTTTCCTTCCTTACTATATGGATTATGACTCAACTATAATTCTACTATATGAATTTAAAATGACACAGTAAAGATGAACATGACTCTGAATTACAGGATACAGCACAGAAGCACTTGGCAGAGAGTCTTGAAATATGTATCATTTCCTGTATAATTTCCTGCTTTTTTTATGCTTGAAAACTGCAGCAGGCATAGCCTCCATATGCTGCTTTGTTCCATATGCAGGGTATGATGTATAATTCCAACTTCTATTTAGTGAAGTTCTGCTAATAAAGGATAATGAGATATCATAATACAGCAATATAATTTATGAATAGGCATCAAATAAAGGTTTGCAAAGGGAGTAAAACAAACAAGTGAGCAAACAACAGAAAAACAAATCTTCTTTCTACATCTTTTCTCTCCATAGTCTGCCCTTGAAATTAAATCAAAATCACAGAAAGCATCAATATCAGAACATTGTGAGCCAGCTGTTTTTTACAGCTGACCAATTTGTCTGAATACCCAGTAACTGAAAAAATACATGAAGGATTTCTACAGGTATTCCATTCCAATATCATAAACTTTATCCAAAACAAGGGGACTACCTCCTACTTGAAACAGGAGCTCTCTGCAAGCACTAAAGGTTGCTTGAGAGGAGAGAGGATCCAGCCCACACCTGTGTTCACTGTTTCCCCCTATCACCACCCTACAAGCTCTCCACATTTCTTTTGTATTGATAGAAGTAAACCTCCAAAGCCCCAAAACCTCCCTTGTTCCCATCTTTTCCTGCTTTTGTTATTTGAAATGAAGCTGGAGAAGAGAAAAGGGGAAAGGGATGAATGCTAACTGGAAGTTCTTAAATGAAAGTACCTTTCTGTGACCCTGCCAATATACTTAATATTTTCCCTATCAAAGAAGTCTTTACTGTCTGACACAGAGCTCAAATTAATCCCTGCCTGGAAACCTAAAAGGAACAGGAAAGAATTTGATATTGCCTCTTTACCCATTGCAATGAGAGTGCCCATGGATAGCTATCCCTTCTACAATGTGCATGCTTGTTCTTGCACTTATATTTTCCTCTTTAGTATACCAGAAGCTTCCATTCATTTGGGATGAATCAGGGCTTACTTGTTTGAAAAAAAAATGAGGCTGAGATTCAAGTAGTGCTACAGCTGTGTTTTAGGTGAAATCATTGTGATGAAAGGGTTGCGCCTTGTTGTGATGAGGGGGTGGTGCATTGTTGTGCCTAGACCAAGATGCAGGCTCATCCCAAGGACTCTCCTCCATCCTAGTGTCCTGGCAAGTGAAAAAGCCTGAATAGGACAAAGCATGATGCAACTCCTTCCTAACCTTTCCACCTCTTTCTAAGGAAATGGAATTGAGGAAAATGCTGGGATGGCTTATAACTTCTAGGGCTAATAATTTCTTTTGTTCTACATTTGTACAGACTCTGTCCAAATGTGGTTCTAGTATGTGGTTGAGAGTTCAAGGTACAAATGAAATGCAAACAAGTAAGAAACGTAACACTCATGACTGGGGACAATTTGGGAAGTGAGGTATTAACTCTACAGTTGCATACACTCAGGAAGATCTCCTGCAGTCCTGACTGTGCAAATGTAGGACAGCTGAGGGATGAGGTAACCAGTCCCCCACTGATTTGTCCTCCTAAGCAGGACAGAGAACAGTGGGGAAACATTTCCTTAAAACCAGCTGAAAACTAGTCAAGCAGCAATAAAGAAAGGTTGTGTTGCCAAGAAAATTATGAGAATGAGCAAATGACTCCAAATATCTGTGTGATGTATCTTATAATTAACGTCTGTGGCTGCACCAAAGATGAATTTGTGAGATTATTTGGAACTACCACTGTTACAGGAAACTTTTATGGCTACTTACATATAGGTAATTAGTGGCCTTAGCTCGTAAGGACTGGACAGTTGTGTTGCCTTTGTTGCACAGCTGAGTCCTCATGTTCTATGTTTTGTCTTTCCCATGGTGGGGATCTAAGATACAGTGACAGCTGTCCACAACTAACTCTCTCCTAAGGTTTCTTGTCCTGTGAAATCAAAGAACAATACTGGTAGAAAATGTTAACTGCAGAAATAGTCACATCTAAAAAGTGGGTGTTCTTCCATTCAGAAAAAAATATTTCAGGGAAGAAATATTTTTATACTAAGAGAGAAGAACAGATATATTTTTAGCAGATTAACTCCAGTTTCTCTGCT
Organism: Tricholaema leucomelas; assembly: GCA_013400475.1. Taxonomy (NCBI): domain Eukaryota; kingdom Metazoa; phylum Chordata; class Aves; order Piciformes; family Lybiidae; genus Tricholaema lacrymosa; species Tricholaema leucomelas. The sequence continues at coordinate 104,914 of WAAF01019255.1, forward strand.
ATGCAGATACAGTTACGTTGAATCACATTCTATCTCACAAGCAATTTCTGCTTTGCCCTTTGTTCATAAAAGTGGTGTAAGATAGAAAAAAAAAAAAATCCAGACATGTTTTGAACCTCATTTTCAGCCCTTCTGGGAATTCTGTATATGCAGAAGAAATAGAGTTCTTCTCAATTGGAATTTATCTGTGGTGATTTGGCAAATAATTGTTGTAAATTTGAACATTACATGAATAGAATGAAATAGTTGCAATACGGTGAGATGAGTTTCATGCCTTTAAGCAGTGAACAATAGTCAGAAATAAAAAGGAAATAAATCCAAGTGTATAACAACATTAAAACAGTGTAATACAACAGATACCTTTATGTAATCGACAAGTGCCATAATTTTATAGTCAAGATATCAAAGCCTTGTTCTACATAAAATTCATGAATATTGAGGCAGAAGAAAACTGATAGAAGTTATATGGATTCTTTGCAACAAAAGAGGATACAGTCTGCTACCTGTAAAGAGTTAAGACTGGGCTGGCCACTAGTGGAGTAACAGATGCTCTCTGTTGTGATGGTGAAAAGAGTTAGATCCAACTGGCAGTCGGTCACAAGCAGTTCTCCCCAGGGCTCCATTTTGGGGCCAGTCTTGTTTAACATCTTTATCAATGACCTTGATGAGGGAATCAAGTGCACCCTCAGTAAGTTTGCACGTTATATCAAGTTGTGTTGATCTGCTGGATGCACAGAAGGCTCTGTAGAGGATTTGGACAGGTCAGATTAATGAACTAAGGCCAGTTGTCTGAGGTATAAGAAAATCAAGTGCTGGGTCCTGCACATGGATCACAACAACCCCATTCAACACTACAGGCTTGGGGCAGAGTGGCTGGAAAGTTTCCCATCGAAAAAGGACCTAGGGAATGTTAGTTGACAGCCATCTGAAGATGTGCTCCAGTGTCCAAGAAGGCAAATGACATCTCAGCCTGTATCAGGAGTAGTGTGGTCAGCAAGTTTAGGGAAGTGATTGTTCCCCTGTACTCAGCAGTGGTGAGGCCACACCTCAAATACTGTATTCAGCTTTGGGATCCTTACCAGAAGAAGGATGGGAGATCGTGTTGCTCTCTACAAATTCCTGAGAGGAGGTTATAGTGACATGGGTAAGTCTCTTCTCCCAAGTAACAAGTGATAGAACGAGAGAAAATGGTCTTAATTTATGACAGGGGAGGTTTAGATTAGATATTACAAAATATTTCTTCATAGAAAGAGTGGTAAAGCATTGGAATAAACTGCCTTAATATCCCCAAAGGTATTCCAAACCAGATTTGAACATAATTTTACAATGGAAAATCAAGAGTTACTAAGTATCAGAGCTAGCATTCGTAAGGCTTTATTTGCCTGGTGATACAACTGTCTCTCTGCAACAGTTAGTGTTTAGTTCTCTAGAACACAGCTATGAAACATATCTTAAGTACTAGCATTTGAATGGGTCCTTTAGTATCCAATCTCATAAACTTCAAACCTCAACTTAGGCCTAAGAGGATCATATTCAGGCGAGAGCTATGTGAAGCATCATTAACGCACATGAAGAGCCTGTCCATCATCATAGCTCTTTTTCTTTTTTCTGTTCAGCATAATCACCAAATTGTAGAAGTAGAGTGAGACAAGAGACCTCATGAGATCTTTTGCTCTGTTGTGGTAGGCGTGATAGGCCCAAAATAGGCTTATACATGTCTTGCCTTGCCTAGCATGCTTTTCTGCTCCACTGGAGAGGTAAGCGTGGGAAACGGACACTGCCTTCTTATTTGTCTGGCAAACTCCACTGCTGCGAGTTACCAGGAGCAGACTCTGCGATCAGCCTGTGTGGTCAGCGTGACATCGTGCAGAGACTACACGACATCCTGCCTCTACACTGAAAGTCCTGCTTAGAACTCCTGGACATATATACAGATCATCCAGAAGAAGCCAGGAGAACAAGGTGAGAGATTGTCTGCCTCTTTCCCCAGAAGCCGGGAAGATTCATGTCTCAACATCTGATAAGACAGAGTCCCCTGAAAGTGTTTGGGCACTGTCTGGACTGTGGCTAAGCCCTGCAAGTGGTTAATAATAATTAATGAGTAAATGCTTAAATGCCTCTCTGTAATTCTCCATTGCCTTCTGCCATAGAGCAGAAAGAGCTCCTTGAGCCCATCTAGTGGGCAAGCGGCATACTGACCGCAAGCGGCATTTGACCTTTTTTTTACATGTAGAATTTCAAACAGTGAGGTGGTAAAATTTTGAGAAAAATCAATATCACCTCTCTTTGCAAGAGTGGAAATATTTACAATTTAGTAATGAATTTGCAAGAATTTCAGCTCTGAAGGTTGTCCTTGTTAAATTCAATGTCACAAGTGTTTACATAAGCAAGGATAATTAGCACCTCTGTAATCACTTTTGCTGGCAGTCTATGAAAGAGCTGAATGTTTCAATGTGAGCCCTTTTAATCTAAAGTAAAGAATAAGCCAATGTTATGTAATCAAAACTATAAATATTGAACACAAAATTACCAATTAAGGTTAAGCAACAATAGGTCTCCAGGAATAAAAATAATGATAATAATAATAACAATAACAACAATACAATAAACAGCTAATAAAAAGAGAGATTTAAATAAAGTCATGAGAGTAAATTAAAAAAAATATAGAAATAAAGGTATTATTAATATTATTTTTATTATTATTTACATGATTCTGGTCTTAAAGTTATTAACTAAGACTTGGGTTTGCAGAATCTTCATTAGAACATCACCTCATGTTTTTCAACATGTTTGCACATTAAATACTGAACTAATATCAACTAATTCTGAATGGAATAGCAGTGAACTTTTCACAGCAGTAAAAATAGTCCCTGGGACTACTATGCAGAGCTTGAAAATAAAATATATGCCAAATCAAAGGGACAATTTACCCTGATGGCATCTTTTTCTTTATTCCAGGAGCCACACACTTCCTGTACCACAAAATTCTCCTTCATAATTGCTTCTCAGAAAAAAAGTAGAAAGGTTATTTTTCAAGGTACCTTAGTGGTCACTTCTTTTAAGGTCTCTTTTATGAGAAATAACACCCAACCTGATTTCCAGGGACCTACAGTCTCTTGTACCGTAATTATGCTATTCAAAAGGATGCTTTAGGGTTTTTCTGTGTTCAGGTGCCCTGCTTAACTGCTTATGTTTCTGAAGAAGTTAGTTATTCTGAGTGTGGAAGGGGTTTTATATATATTTAAATGAAATTATTGGTACTGGAACAATTCACTTTCTTGCAGCATCTGTTTGATAGTGGCATTATAGTGAACACTATCTTATTTAGCTGTGTTTCTTTAAAACAGCTGATCTTCTCTGATTTATATCAATGACTGTGTTAATGCTCCTAAACCCTGCAACACTGCTTCTGAAGGTTTACTATGATGAAACGTTCAAACCTCAATCCTTTTTTGTTCCATTACAAACGATCTAGTTCTTCATGTTGCATATTGTACCTCTCTTTTGCAAACCCCCTTCATTTTAAGATTATAAACAAATAGCTCTCTGAAACAAACAATATGGGCCAAGTTGTTCCTTTAGGGGATTATTTTAGACAGCTGCACAGCAAATAAGTACTGTAAGGCTTATTTACACATGGTCATTGAAGCATTCATTTCACTGATTTATAGGACAGCAAAAGGTCTCTAAGACACAGATCCAGCAATTTTGCACTGAATTTGAAAGAAAATATTGTCTTTGTCAGTCCTTCCCACCCCCAAAGGCATTAAATAAAAACAGTTGAAGAATTTGTTGCCAGAATAGATAGAAACAATGTAATCCTGCATCCTGGGTAATAGTGATCTCACATGCTGAGTCTCCATTTTTCCTACTGCAATCATAATATATATTTGCAAAAGGCTTAATAACATATGGTATTGCTTCTGTAAAAGCTAAAAGATGTGGTCTTGGTTATAACTAAAATGTGAAGGTAATACTATGAAGGGAGGCTGTAGCCAGGTGGGGGTTGGTCTCTTCTCCCAGGCAACCAGCAACAGGACAAGGGGATACAGTCTCAAGTTGTGCCGGGGGAGGGATAGGCTGGATGTTAGGAGGAAGTGCTTGACAGAGAGTGATTTGCCATTGGAATGGGCTGCCCAGGGAGGTGGTGGATTCGCCATCCCTGGAGGTGTTCGAGAAGAGACTGGATGAGGCACTTAGTGCCATGGTGTAGTTGACTGGATAGGACTGGTTGCTAGGTTGGACTGGATGATCTTGGAGGTCTCCTCCACCTGGTTGATTCTATGATTCTACGTCTAGCACCACCAGAGCATTTTGGAAGAGAAATGAGCTAAATGTTAATGTGCTGATTTTGGAAGACCAAAGTAGGACATGATTTTCATAACCATTGAATATATTCTGATTTATTGATGTTCAGCATTTCTTAATTTCATCTACCCTCATTTGAAAGAAAAATAAAAGCACTTCTGCAGTTCTGCATATGATCTAGTTATGCAAGCAGTTACATATAGGTATCTATGTATACTGACAGGTTTAACTGTAAGATGAAGCCTCTAGGCTCAGGAGCTGTCTATTGAACCCCTCAGGTATAAACATCAGTAAATGTTAAGGTATTTAAAAGCACTGTTCACTTCTGTAATGCAGACAACTTTACTGGAAAAGGAAGGAGGCATTAAAGAAGCTCTTGGTTTCCTATTAGCACAACCTGACATAAATCAGACAACAAGTTACCAAAGTGAGTGGTAGCTTCTTGGAATTTAATTTGTTCAGCATTTGTGCAGGTTTAGAAAGCATCCATAACAGCAAAAGAATAGCAAGAACACCCATACAGTGATGTTAGTATAGTGTCACTAGTGTCACTGATATTGTTGGAATACCATTGTTTCCAGGGTTCAGAATTTAGTTTATTTTTTTTTTTTTAATTGGAGAAATTTCAGAAAAAATTCAAGGGATTTGTACTTATTTGAATTCTGGAACATTTCACTGCATCAATACATTTCATTCTATTTAGCCTATGGAAAAAGACAGCTAAGTAATCACAGTATCACAGTATCACCAAGGTTGGAAGAGACCTCAGAGATCATCAAGTCCAACCTGTTACCAGAGAGCTCAAGGCTAGACCATGGCACCAAGTGCCACGTCCAATCCTGCCTTGAACAGCTCCAGGGACGGCGACTCCACCACCTCCCTGGGCAGCCCATTCCAGTAGCCAATGACTCTCTCAGTGAAGAACTTTCTCCTCACCTCGAGCCTAAATTTCCCCTGGTGCATCTTGAGGCTGTGTCCTCTCGTTCTGGTGCTGGCCACCTGAGAGAAGAGAGCAACCTCCTCCTGGCCACAACCACCCCTCAGGTAGTTGTAGACAGCAATAAGGTCTGCCCTGAGCCTCCTCTTCTCCAGGCTAAACAATCCCAGCTCCCTCAGCCTCTCCTCATAGGGCTGTGCTCGATGCCTCTCACCAGCCTCGTTGCCCTTCCCTGGACACGCTCAAGCAATAGAGTGTTCCCACAATTTATGACCTCTTCTGCCAAGTCTGGCAGAGTTCAAGGTCCACAAAGTTGTCAAGAACACGCTTCACAGAGTAGGAAAGAACTTGCCAGTGACATCTGGTTAACAGCTGCAGAGGCAGAACCAAATTCTACTGTTTGGGTCCAGAGTTCTCACACTGCTACTGTTTGATATGATTTAGATAGGAAGCTGAGTCTAAGAGAGGAAGGGAACACCATATCCCACCTTTCAAAAACAAAAGAGAATAATTAACATATCACAGGGTACAGATGTGCCTCTTTCTTGGCTAAATGCTGAAGACCTGCAATGCTACATCCAGCCTGCTTGTGCTGGAGCTTTGATAAATCTTGAATTATAAGTATTTTGAGCCAAGAATGAGTCAGCTGCCTATAACAGTGCCTGTTTCTCTCAACTAACCTAAAGTCTTCCACTTTCTCCCTGTCTCTCCCTCTTTCTGTCAACTATTGCCTCTGCTCACCTTCAGCCCTACAGTACAAAGTCCTAAAACTATAACAAATGAATCTTTACTATTGGGATTTGAAAATAGGCAGCCTGATTAACAGGCATTTTATAATTTAAAATCAATAGTGTGAATATTTAATTAAGAAAATGTCTTTTGTCATTATCATTCACATAATTTTCAAAGTGCAATGGGCTGAGTTCAACCTGCTCCTATTCATACCATGCCACTGTCATGCCAGCTTCAAAATGAAAGTGCCTTATTGAAAATAAAGCTCTAGTGAAAATTCAGTAAAGTATTATAGGACTCAACATTTAGATTGTAATCCAAGAGGCTTCCTGTTCCAGTTACTGTTTTCATTTTCTGGGTTTAGGGTGTTGGTTGGTATTTTTTTTGCTGGGCTGTTCAGTGGGACAGAAGGGGTGGGGGGGTTAGCTGATTGGCTTCTCCCACTGCTCTCTGCATTTTTCTGCCCTCTTTCTGCAAACAGGCTAATTGTGCATTGTATTACCTCATTTTTCTCATTAAAGCCCTTTGAGTCAGTCATCAGCAAGTTTGCAGATGACACCAAGCTGGGGGCTGATGTGGCTGGGTTGGAGGGCAGAAGGGCTCTGCAGCGGGACCTTGACTGCCTGGACAGATGGGCAGAGTCCAAGGGGATGGCATTCAATGGCTCCAAGTGCAGGGTGCTGCACTTTGGCCACAACAACCCCATGCAGAGATACAGGCTGGGGTCGGAGTGGCTGGAGAGCAGCCAGACAGAGAGGGATCTGGGGGTGCTGATCGATACCCGCCTGAACATGAGCCAGCAGTGTGCCCAGGTGGCCAAGAGAGCCAATGGCATCCTGGCCTGCATCAGGAATGGTGTGGCCAGCAGGAGCAGGGAGGTCATTCTGCCCCTGTACTCTGCACTGGTTAGACCACACCT
>WAAF01019255.1:139787-153741 GCA_013400475.1 Tricholaema leucomelas
GGTGAGACACTGGCACAGGTTGCTCAGGGAGGTTGTGGATGCTTCCCCCCTGGAGGCGTTTAAGGCCAGGCTGGATGAGGCCTTGAGCAGCCTGCTCTAGTGGGAGGTGTCCCTGCCTATGGCAGGGGGTTGGAGCTGGATGATCCTTGAGGTCCCTTCCAACCCAAACCATCCTATGATTCTATGATGCTATATAAATGTTTATAAGTATCTGAGGCTGCCAGGAGAGGGGGGACAGGCTCTGCTCACTTGCTCCCTGGGATAGGACAAGGAGCAATGTGTGTAAGTTGCAGCAAAAGAGGTTCTGCCTCAGCATCAGGTGGAACTTCTTTACTGTAAGGTCACAGAGCACTGGAACAGGCTCCCCAGAGAGGTTGTGGAGTTTCCTTCTGTGGAGGCTTTCAAGACCTGTCTGGACATGTTCCTCTGTGATCTGTTAGATAGTATTGTCCTGCTCTGGAAGGGGGGTTGGACTCGATGATCTCCTTAGGTCCCTTCCAACCCCTAATATCCTGTGAGCCTGTGAAATGTAAGCTGAAATCCACCAGTAATTGAGACAACAATCACAGAATGTTTTGAGTCAGAAGGAAACTATAAAGATTCACTGATTCAGAGATTGCAGTGTGTTAAAGATCATCTTGTCCAACTCCCCTGCAGTGACAAGGGATACCTCCAACAATTTCAGGCTGCCCAGAGCCACATGAAGTCTGATCTTTAATGTCTCCAGAGATAGGGCCTCAATCACATCTCTGGGCAACCTGTTCTGGTGTTTTACTGCTTTTATTGTAAGTCTGAGAGTCCTGTGATTAGTTGGCAATTCAGTGACTACTGTGGGAATACTGATTTGGATTCAGGCATGAAAATTTGAAGTCCAGCTGAGCACACCAAGGCTCCATTTTATGTGTGAGCCCGTGTAGTTGAGATGAAGATGCTCCATTAAAATAGAAATTAGTAGTGTTGTTTACATGGTCACTGTTTGGAATAGTATTTCAACCCCCAAAAATGACTATGATCAAACTACTGCAGTCAAAATATGTGTCTCATAGAGCAGCAAAAACAACCCCATAACAAACAAACAAAAAAACAGGATCACTGTTCTGTTAAGTTCCCCCAAAAAATGCATGTAGGTGACTACAAAAATTCATATAAATATACTACAAGCAGGGCTAGTAAGATGGTAGGACCTGAATGAGTCTTAGGATGGAGATAATCCTCTTTAACATCTTCATAGATGGTCTGGATGAGGGCATCGAGTCAGTCATCAGCAAGTTTGCAGATGACACCAAGCTGGGGGCAGATGTGGCTGGGCTGGAGGGCAGAAGGGCTCTGCAGTGGGACCTCGACCACCTGAACAGATGGGCAGAGTCCAAGGGGATGGCGTTCAATAGCTCCAAGTGCCAGGGGGCTGCACTTTGGCCACAACAACCCCATGCAGAGATACAGGCTGGGGTCGGAGTGGCTGGAGAGCAGCCAGACAGAGAGGGATCTGGGGGTGCTGATCGATACCCGCCTGAACATGAGCCAGCAGTGTGCCCAGGTGGCCAAGAGAGCCAATGGCATCCTGGCCTGCATCAGGAATGGTGTGGCCAGCAGGAGCAGGGAGGTCATTCTGCCCCTGTACTCTGCACTGGTTAGACCACACCTTGAGTACTGTGTCCAGTTCTGGGCCCCCCAGTTTAAGAGGGACATTGAGATGCTTGAACGTGTCCAGAGAAGGGCAACGAGGCTGGGGAGAGGCCTCGAGCACAGCCCTACGAGGAGAGGCTGAGGGAGCTGGGATTGTTTAGCCTGGAGAAGAGGAGGCTCAGGGGAGACCTTATTGCTGTCTACAACTACCTGAGGGGTGGTTGTAGCCAGGAGGAGGTTGCTCTCTTCTCTCAGGCAGCCAGCACCAGAACAAGAGGACACAGCCCCAAGCTGCGCCAGGGGAAATTTAGGCTTGAGGTGAGGAGAAAGTTCTTCACTGAGAGAGTCATTGGACACTGGAATGGGCTGCCCAGGGAGGTGGTGGAGTCGCTGTCCCTGGAGCTGTTCAAGGCAGGATTGGACGTGGCACTTGGTGCCATGGTCTAGCCTTGAGCTCTGTGGTAAATGGTTGGACTTGATGATCTCTGAGGTCTCCTCCAACCTTGGTGCTACTGTGATACTGTGATAATGAATCACCCTTGCAGTCAGGGAAGGTGGAGAACTGAACAACAAATCCAAAATGCAGACTCTGAGACAACAGGTTTGGTATCTGGGAACATTTATTGAAACATTGCACATTCAGGTAAAGCAGATCAGCTGAAGGAATGGAATTGAAACTGAGCAAACTAATAGAGCTTTGATTGTTTTCCCATCTGAATGAAGCAGAAAAAGTAAGACTGAGTATTTTCAGAATTCTCAGTCATACAAGCAGAATAAAATTTGCAGAGATATCAGAAAGACAAAGCAGTGAGTTTGCTGAGCAAATGGGCACTTTCCTTTTCTTTTTAATGTCTGTGCAGTGCTGAAAAGAAAGCAAACACTTTCCACAAGCTTACAAACAGATGTTGAAAAAATCAAGCTGCAGTGTTGAAGAGAACTGTAATTTCTCTTTCAGTGTTACCTTTGTAAATCAAAATGTGGAGAGAACTTTGTATTGTGTGGACTACTCGCAGACAAACAGTAAGTCTAAGTTGCACATCTGAATAGGAAGGTGGAGGTATTTAATTTGAAAAGATCTTGTCTCCTCCAGAATCAAAAAGTGTTAGAAGTAACTGCACATTTCAGATGACTCTGCTGTTCCACTGCATAGTAAGTACATGGAAATAGAGACTTAAACACTAAGATTTAACTACTGTACTGTGGGGAACGGTGGTAGTTTAAATTCCAGTGGTAACCAGAGGACATTCCAACAGATGCTTAGTGTCTGTAATTAGTGTGAGAAGCAGGCTCTAAGCAAGAGTCTTTAAAGTTTAAATCTCACAAGGGAAATATAAAGGATTAATATGAGGGAGAAAAAAATACATAAAAGGGAAGATCTTACATGACACTTTTTTGTTGTTAAATGTAAATCTGTCCTGGCTTAAATGTTCACAATGGGATTCTCGGTACCATAGTGTTACCTGAGGCAGGTTTACATGTGCTGATGAAGCCTTGATTTCCTGTGGCATGATTGTATACACCGTACTCTTGACAAAGAGGCATCTTGTGATGGCTGAAAATGTATACTACAATTGTTTTCATATGCTTCAGACCTCTTGTATAGCACACCTCAGAAGATAAATTGGCCATTGTGCTATCTGAATGCAGTCCTAAGAACTCCAAAAACACTTTCACAGGTGTCTCTGGTGGCAGCCCAAGGCCATCATTACATAGCTGACGTTGATAATGATGAATTTAGTGCTTGTGATGGTTTGGGTGTCCCCCACCCCCCAGCACTTTGGAAATCACCCAGACTAGACTCAGTCGGCTCTGGAAATATGAATGAAGCTTATATTTACAGCTGGCACAATTTACAAGCAGATATTTACAGTATATACAGTTATAGACAGAAATAGACAAGGTAAAAGGTAATACAGACACACAATTCCCCTCCCAGAAGCCTGAGTCCCCAAGAAGGGCTCCCAACTGTTCCTTCACCTTCCCCCTACCCCTCTCAACCTTACCCCAGTCCCAAGGAAGAATGGAGGTTCGGCCAAGNTTTTTTAAAATTTATTTTGTTTTATTTTTTCATTATTATTATTCAGGGTTAAAGTCCAATGTGGGGGGGGAGGGTGGCATGAGGGCTGTGGCTGGTAAAAGCTAGTTGTCAGCAAGTAACTCAGTATCATTCGTGATGCGTTCCACTGACAAGCTTCCTAGCTCTGCTAGGGTTTATGCCCTTGACTGTGTCTTTGCTATCTTCCTCTTCCTGTTGGATATAATTTGTTAGATTGGGGAGGGGTTAATTTTTTTTAAGGAGAATATTCAAGGTTAATTTTTGGACTAAGATATGCATATCTACAATAGAAGATAGTTGCTTGGTCATAAGTCCTTTTGTTCGGTCATCTGAGGACTTGACTTAATTAAATGCCACGAGTTTAGTATTTTATAAGAATAGGAAGATTATATTCATTTAATCTGCCCTGAAAAAAATAGGCTCTATTTGGCACTTTTTAACCTTCAGTTTGGAATAGCTTGTCACAGATTTTGACCACACTGCAGAGCTTTCATTTATGAGGTCCACTGCAGCAGCCTCTATTTTTCTCTTCTGCTGTTTTAGCAGTATAATTTGGAAGAGCTTATACATTACTTGAGCCCACTCTGGAAGGCATTATATTTTCACAGCAAAAAAAAGTTTTGCTCCATCAAAGTACTTCACTTTAAATACAGTGAAGAGGAACAAAAATGTATGATATAAATAAAAGATTTATACAAGAAGGGGATGGAGAGGAAAACAAAAGTGTGATGAGTCAAGATCCAGTATTCCACTTTCTATCATTCTGCCCTCAAAAATCTTCACCATTGCTGCGTGGTTTGCTGTCCTTTCTGAAGTCTGTCTGCAGAACCCTACACCATCTGCCACTAACCTTCCTTCCCCCAGGGTCAGATTCTCAGCTGATCCAAACAAGTGCAACCCCAATGATTCCTTTACATGTGACCTGATTGTGATTCAGACTTTGCCTTAGGGTTACTTTGTCTACTGTCATCACTCCTGTTGTCAGACCTGACACAGGCTGAATTTCTCCCAGAGGCTCGGCAATGAGTGACCTTGGCATCCTTGCAGAGCTCCATTAACTTCAAACCAGGCCACCCTGTAGGACCTGGTTGTAGTTCTGGGACTCAAGATGAAAGCTCTTCAAGAAAAATATTTAATTCTTTTATATTTTGAAACTCCATCTACAGGAACTTCAAGGTCAAATGGAGGTTGCAGTCCCACAGCAGTATTTATTGTTTGACTGTTTCTGTAACGTTGCCACTTTCATGGCTACCACTTCCAGAAAATTTATATTACTCTAATCTTTGAGGAGTGTTCAAGACAGAGTTTGTAGAATTTTAACTCAATCTTCAAAGGTATTCTAATCTCTCAAGCAGTATGTTTTCACAGCTGAAAGCTGCCTTTTGATAGTATTAGTTTATTGCACCTGGTGGATCCACGGTTACATTGATTTTTAGCAGAATCGTGGTTTCCCTGTGAAATTTGCATGAATGAATGTGTTTGCTAACATCTACTCTATCAATATTGTTGGGCAAGTGCTGTTCTCTAAAAATAACATCTTCAAGTGTCTGTAAAGAGGAATTAAAAGGTTTTACATTTCTTAAATTCTCTCTGTTTCTTCAATCTTTCATCTCCTCTCTCTACCTTGAGGCTTTCCCTTCCCCACCTCATCCTGTTTTAGATGTTCCTGGGAAATAAAAATATTCCTGGGAGAAAATCCCCTTCCATACGTATAGAATCATAGAATCATAGAATGGTTTAGGTTGGAAGGGACCTCAAGGATCATCCAGCTCCAAACCCCTGCCATAGGCAGGGACACCTCCCACTAGAGCAGGCTGCTCAAGGCCTCATCCAGCCTGGCTTTAAACGCCTCCAGGGAGGAAGCATCCACAACCTCCCTGGGCAACCTGTGCCAGTGTCTCACCACCCTCACTGTAAAGAACTTCCTCCTAACATCCAGTCTAAATCTCCCCTCTGCCAGCTTAAACCCATTCCCCCTCGTCCTGACATTACCAGACCTTGTCAATAGTCCCTCCCCAGCCTTCCTGTAGGCTCCCTTCAGATACTGGAAAGCCACTCTAAGGTCTCCTCGAAGCCTTCTCTTCTCCAGGCTGCAGAGCCCCAACTCTCTCAGCCTGTCCTCATAGCAGAGCTGCTGCAGCCCTCTGAGCATCTTCGTGGCTCTCCTCTGGACTGGCTCCAGCAGTTCCATGTCCTTCTTGTGCTGGGGGCTCCAGAACTGCACACAGTACTCCAGGTGGGGTCTGAGGAGAGCAGAGTAAAGGGGGAGAATCCCCTCCCTTGCCCTGCTGCCCACACTGCTCTTGATGCAGCCCAAGACTGCATCCTCTTTGTAGGTCTCTGACTCAAATCAGGAAGGTCTTCTGTTCTCTCCCAGGGGGGCAAAGATGATGCAACAGATGGTTCTGTCCCTTCTTGACTATTTATTTAGTGGGATCTGCACTTTGTACTTGGAACTCTTTTTTGATGATTTACGTATATAAAAAAAGCCACAACTCTGGAGTATGTTTTACTTTCTAAGTGGGTTTTTCTCTGACAACCCCAGCTGTAGCACTCATACCACTATTCTCCTTACTCAGTTTTAAAAAGAGGTAATTTTGTGTGTGTGTGTGTGAAGTCAGCTCAGCAGCAGTGCCTCATCACTTTTTCTTCATTTGCTGGTGATTTGTCATTACCTTTCTCTTACTACAGCATGGAGAAGGCACACACAGAACCTTTTTTTGGTCAACAGACAGCAGCACTAACAAAAATACACTGGTAGGCTGGAAAAATTCTAATACTAACACCTTTCATTAATAAGCAAGTAGGAGACAAAATATCACAGTGACTTCACCACCTGCGAGGGCAGCCCATTCCAATGGTAAATCACTGGCTGCCTGGGAGAAGAGATCGACCCCCACCGGGCTACAACCACCTTTTGGGTAGTTGTAGCGAGAGATAGGGTATTCCCTCAGCCTCCTCGTCTCCGGGCTAAACAAGCCCAGCTCCTTCAGTCTCTCTTCACAGGGCTTGTGCTCCAGCCCCCTCACCAGCCTTGTTGCCCTTCTCTGGACATGTTCAAGCACCTCAATATCTTTCTTAAATTGAAGGGCCCAGAACTGGACACAATACTCAAGGTGTGGCCTGGCCAATGATGAGTATCGGGGCAGAATGACTTCCCTGGTCCTGCTGGCTACACTACTCATGATCCAGGCCAGGATTCCACTGGTTGTTTGCCACCTGGGCACACTGTTGGTCCATGTTCAGTTGCCTATCCACCAGCACTCTCAGGTCTCTTTCTGCCTGGCTGCTCTCCAGTAACTCTATTCCCAGCCTGTAGTGCTGCATGGCGTTGTTGTGGCTAAACGGGAGTACCTTTCACTTGGCCTTGTTAAAATTCATGGCATTGGACTGTGCCCATCTACCCAGCCTGTCCAGGTCCCTCTGCAGAGCCCTCCTGCCCTCTAACAGATCCACACATGCTCTCAACTTGGTGTTGTCTGCAAACTTACTGATGCCGGACTCAACACCCCTATCCAGATCATCAGTGAGGATATTAAACAGGACTGGGTCCAGCATTGATCTCTGGGGCACAGCACTAGTGACAGTTGCCAACTGGATGTGGCTCCATTCACCACCACTCTCTGAGCCTGGCCCTCTAGCCAGTTCTTAACCCAGCACAGAGTGCCCCTATCCAAGCCATGGGCTGCCAGCTTTGCCAGGACAAACAGTATCAAAGGCCTTGCTGAAGTCCAGGTAGACTGCATCCACAGCCTTCCCCATGGCCACCAGGTGGGTCACCTAATCATAAAAAGAAATCAAGTTGGTCAAGCAGGACCTGCCCCTCTTGAATCCATGCTGGCTGGATCTGATCCCTGCCCATCCTGTAGGTGCTGTGTGATTGCACTCTGGATGGTCTGTTCCATTACCTTGCATGGCACTGAAGTAGTGGGAGCCATGAATACAAAGCAAGATACACTATGAAAAACCTGTCAGTAGAGAGTCATTACCTCTATGTCCCAGCCTTGCAAACGAACAAACATTTGCTTACTACTGTTTGCAGTAAGCCTGAATATTTAGCAATAGTCATTCTTCTACCTTTTTCCATGCTTCAGTAACCATTAATATTTTATCTATCTGCTACTAGAAAACTCAAAATACAAATTTAATGCAGGCTGGGGGCAGAGAGGGGTGGGAAGAGAGACTTGCTGGCACATCTTCAAATGAGCATTGAAGCACACAGTACAGTATTTAAAGTCTTTTTATTCAGCTGTGTAAGAAAACAGATAATACATTGAAACCTATTCAAAGAGAAAACCTAAAAACTTCAAAGTTAGCACAGCAACATCTTTTGAGCAAAACTGACCATACAGAATGAGTTTATATAGGCTTCTTTCTTTGCATCATGGAATTTTCTTTTGATCTCATACCACAAGTCCTCAAGACAGGTTGAGTCTATGATCAAACTGGAGCCTAAATCCACTGACTAGTGAAGAGTTTGCAGGGATGTTCTCCACTCTAAGTAAGCCCTAATCTCTTGAGAACAACATAAAGAATTAATTTTCTGTATTTTTGTCAGGGAAGGAATCTTGTGAATTACCCTAGAATTACTGCCTTCTGGGTGTTAAGAGAGACTATTCCTCTTGTACAGCATTTAGCACATTTTTGTCTTCAGTACGCTTTGCCTTTTCTTATGTTCACCTCCTGGAGATCAACTGAATATGCAATGAACAGCTTATATTTTTTTCAGGTTATATTTTTTCCCAAATGAGTTTTCTCAATGAAAAAGCTACTGACAAGTTACCTTCTCTTTTGCAGAGAATTATTTTTTAAAGTTATGAAATCAAATTGCTTTCCAACAAGGGAAGAGTAAAGCTATGAAAGAGTTGAGCAACACTTTTTCTAAGGCATATTCTCTCCCCCTTTACTGTCAAAAAGAAATGTTTCAAAGACAGTATTTTCTTCAACACATAGATTTTCATGATGCTAGCCATAGACATGTTTCTGCCTCCTGTGATCATTTCTAGAAAGACAAAGATAGGTCCAAAAGAAAATCTGAAACAAAAACAATCGTTTGGACATAATTTTTTTTTCCTCACTCTGAAGCTGAACAAATGGGGTTTAAAACTTCAGAAACTGTAAAATTTAAAAAAAAAAAAAGAGCTCTGTCATTGTTCAGTAATTTCTAATAGTCATTTAATTCACTAAGTGTGGTGGTTTGGGTGTTCCCCACCCCCCCACACTTTAGAAATCACCCAGGCTAGACTCAGCTGGCTCTGGAAATTTGAATGAAGCTTATATTTACAGCTGGCACAATTTACAAGCAGATACTTACAGTATAGACAGATATAGACAGAAATATACAAGGTAAAAGGTAATACAGAAACACAACAGCCCTCCCAGAAACCTGAGTCCCCAGGAGGGGCTCTCAACCACTCCTCACCTTCCCCCTGCCCCTCTCAACCTTACCCCAGTCCCAAGGAAGAATGGAGGTTCGGCCAAGGGGATTAAGAAGCAAAGGTGAATCAGCCAAAAGCAAATGGAGGGTGAGGTTAGAAAGCAAGATGGAGTTCAGCCAGCAGCCCCAGCTCCCCAGCAGGTGAAGAGCCCAGAGCAAAGCCCAGAGCGAAGAGAGCAAGTGACCTAATCTGTGTTTAGCTTTTCTTCTTTACACATCTCAGCAAGGCTGTGAGGGAAGTAGACATCACCATCATTTTCATTTCACAGCCTACAATATAGTCCTTTTCACCAAAAGATTCTAGGTAGGCTCAAACTAGCACACTAAGTACTGATGCAGTTTAAGCTCTATATCACAAATTGAGACCAAAAGAAGATCATGCTGGTGCAAACTGTAATGTCTTTAGACAAAGTCTAAGGGGCACATTAGTAGTGAAAGGTCTGAAAATTGCAAATTGTGCTAGTTTGAAGCTAGCTAGAGTGTTTTGGTGAGAAGAATTAGATTACAGGCTGTGAAAGAGAAACAATGGTGATGTCTACTTCACTCATAGGCTTGCTGAAATGTATCAGAACAAGAATCAAAACATAGATAAGGAAGACATTCTCTGTCCAGGCTGTGGGCTGCATTTCTCTAACCTAATCTGCTGTCTCTCTGATTAATCCACCTGCTTCCTAACCCCCCTGGCTGACCCTGGGCACAAGGCAACATCTAGGGTAAGGTAGAGAGGAGTGGGAGAAGGTGGAAGGGCGGTTGGGAGCCCCTCCTGGGGACTCAGGTTTCTGGGAGGGGAATTGTGTTTCTGTATTACCTTTTTACCTTGTATATTTCTGTCTATAACTGTATATACTGTAAATAACTGCTTGTGTATTGTGCTAGCTGTAAATATAAGCTTCATTCAATTTCCAGAGCCTCTGAGTCTAGTCTGGGTGATTTTACAAACTGGGCAGGGAAGGGGTGGACAGGGGGTGTAGGGTAACATCCAAACCATCACACAAATGAAGAGGGGAATACAACCCCACCATGGCAAAGACAAGCTGTTTGTAACCAGATTTCACATTTCAAGGAGATGACTAAAAATTCTGCTCCAATTAGGAAGTTTTAACATCTTTATTTTTTAAAAAAAGGTTATTGCTATGATAATTCAATATTTTAGTGTGGGAAAGAAAATGAATCCTGAATAAACCATAACAAAAATGTAGTGCAAATTGGGAAAGTAGCTCTGAGAAAACAGTAAGCTGACACAGAGCTCTTGAGCTCTTACTGCTGTAAAATCTTCCTATCCTTCCTGTCCTTCTTCAGGCAGAAGAGATAGTCTTTCTTACAGTCTTTCTGTTCTCACCTAAAATTAGCAAGCCACTATGTATATTAAAAGTAAAGGATCATTAACAGGACACTACATAGTTTCTTTACATTAGTCTGTGTGTGAGCTGCAGAAATTGCTTATCTTGCAAACTGTCACAGAGTAGTGCAATGAAGCTTCTTTCCCCAAATATTAGTTAACAAGGATCCTTCAGTCTTACAACACAAAAATGGGTAACTACATTTTCTTTTGTTTTATAAAATCACAGACTTAACCAGGTTGGAAAAGACTTTCAAGATCATCGACTCCAACCTATCACTTAACGCTTCTAATTAACTAAACCATGGCACTAAGTTCCTCATCCAGCCTCCTTTTAAACACCTCCCGGGATGGTGACACTACCGCCTCCCCAGGCAGCCTGTTCCAATGGGCAATCACTCTTTCTGCGAAGAACTTCTTCATAACATCCACCCCAAACCTGCACTGGTGCAGCTTGAGACTGTGTCCTCTTGTTCTGTCACTGCCTGCCTGGGAGAAGAGACCAACCCCCACTTGGCTACAACCTTTCAGGTGGTTGTAGAGTGGAATAAGGTCTCCCCTGAGCCTCCTCTTCTCTAGGCTGAACAACCCCAGCTCCCTCAGCTGATTCTCACAGGGCTTGTGCTCTTAATATCTGTTTAAATTGGTGAAAGATTGTTGTATTTCCCACCCACCACAGCTGTATTCTTTTCTTGGTCTCCTTTGTTCAGCTTTTCTAATTCTACTGCCTTTCACTTTGAAAACTTCCTCTTCAGATTGTAGAGTAGTTTTTCTTATTTATCTGTTACTATCTTTGCTTTAGCTTGAGTGCTTGTATTTTCATTGAATATTAGTTCCTACCTGGGACAAGTACACACAAAAAGAGAGAGGAAATTTATCACTGAAACTTGGAGTACTTCTATCACATTCAAATCAGGGATTTCAGGCTCATTTGTTAAAAGATATTCACACATCACCACATGCAGTATGTCTAAAGTTTGTCTAGCATGCTATCTGTGCCTGGTTTTGGTTGTTAGTTTGTGGGGTTTTTATTTAATCACAGGTACCTGAATATGCTGTTTATACTACCTTGCAATTTCTTTTGGCTTTATTTACTTTGGATTTTAAATTTTCATTTCAAGCACTAAGATGCAGCAAGGTGCAGAAAAGTGTCTTGCAATGGGCATGCAAAATCTATTGACAGCAGCCAGCTCAGGATCACTGTCCTTGATTTTGCAGCTGCATTTTTATATATTACACTGGTATAAAATCCACTCAGTAACTGATGTAGCTTATGAATGGATGAGCAGATCCACCAAAATGTTCTTCACAACTCTAAGCCTCTGTGTTGACTTTTGTGGGGGATTGACTCTTGTCTCTCTGCTCTAATCAGTTTGCATGTTCTCACAAAACAGAGGTCAGCAAACAGTAAGGTCAGGGATTTCTACCGGTACCAATGCAATAAGCAAACCTGAGATATCATTGCACAGGTACAAATATGTGGCAGTAATCCAATAGCTAAGAAATCATCTTGCTTCAGATTCAGACTGTGTGGTGCACAGAAATGAATCAAGTACTTCTCAGTGAGACCTGGACACAAATACCTGTAGTCCTTTTCTAAAATTACCCTGCTACAAACCTTCCTCGAGTGATTACATTTGCTCTTGTGCAATGTCCTCTCTGGAGAATCGGCTCCAGTTCCCACTCTTGTGGGAGCTATTCTTGTCACATGAATGCTTAGGCTTTGCAAACTTTTGTACTGACTGGTGAAAGGCAATTGCAGGCAGTGCAAAACAGAGCTCTGATAAACATAGCTGGTATGATTTGAGCCAAGAATGCCTTCTGGGAACTTTTCTCTTTCATTTTGTTCACTGTTGGACTCTGTTCTTAAAAGAAACAATCCACTTCCAGTGTGTGCTGATGACAATACCTGTATGTAACACTTCTGTCTAACTGCTGTATTGAGACCTAACTCGTATGCAAGACACCTTGGACATGAGCTGCAAGATAATGAGTCTTTCAAACGGATTAATGCAATGCTATCTGATTTTACTAAATAAAAACTCTGAAAACAATATTCATTAATGAGTTCTAAATCTCAGCTACCTGATGTTTTCATGCATAATTGTCAGAAATCATGCATGGACTCCTGACACATAAGGAGTCGTGTAATATGCTTTATAAAAAAAGAGGTTCAAAATCAGCTGATGAATTATTTTTTTTTTAAAGCCAATTCTTTTGCAAGAACTCTACCTAAGAAAATTTCATTTGATGTCCTTTGCAGAAGATAAAAAGCCAAAATGTTAACCACAGACATCAAGAACAGGATGGCAAATCGTGTTCACCTGGTATTTTGGATGTGATAAAAAGAATGCTGAAGAACATAAATAATTTATTACACAAGAGTTGGCTGAAATATTACACAGAGATCTCAGTAGCAATATATTATTGTTGTCATGTAGAAACACCAGACTAACAGGTTGCATCTAATTAGACTGAGCCAGCAGTGTGCTTCCAAAGTGAATTTCATGCTCTTCTCTGGGTTCTGGTTCACATCACAGAGTGGTCTTGGAGATTGGTGTGGTGGGTTAGGAACTTCCCCACAAAGACACTATTGGAATTTACCAGGCTAGCTCAGGCAGCTTGGAAGTAAGATAAAGCTGTGTTTCCAGCAAAGATAAATTTACAAGCATCTATACACAATATATTTACAAGTATTTACCATTATATACAAATTAAAAATAATTCAGAAATTCAAACTCCCTCTTGGACAAAGAAGACTTCCCAGAAGGGCTGAAAGCTATCCTCTCTTTATCCCTCTACTTTCCCAGACAGAGAAACAAAACAATCAGCAAAGTTTATGTTATTTTCTGTGAGCCAAGCTTAGAGAAAAGATATTAGAGCAGAGTGAGGAGAAAGCGAATAGATTCAGCATCCCAGACCAGAGTGGGACAAATTGTTAACATTTTGGCTTTTTATTTCTCTCAGCAAACCAATGAATGATATAGAGTTCATCATTATTTTTTTTTACAACTGATGATCTAATTTCTCTCATTAAAATGTTCCAATTAGCCTCAAACCAGCATAGTAATAAACTATATTCTCTTAGATGAAACTGAAGTGGAAAATGAGCTTGAGGAGGATGACTAGTCAACTCCTTCAGCCAATGGTTACTCAATCTATGGGATCAAAGTAGAGTTAGCATAATCAACCAAACAAGTAACAAAAAAATTACTTCTTCCAGAATCTCCAATTGTTTTTCTTACTCAAACAGGTCTGCCACTACTTGCTAATGTAGGCACAGCCATAAAGGATTCCTTGGAGTAGCAAGTTCAGTTCCCTTCATGAGAGCCTTAAGGCTGTTAGTACATTGCTTCATATCCGCATGGGATACATTTTAATGTATGCCTCAATATCACAGTCTCACAGTATCACCAAGGTTGGAAGAGACCTCATAGATCATCAGGTCCAACCCATTACCACAGAGCTCAAGGCTAGACCATGGCACCAAGTGCCA
>WAAF01019255.1:153815-170899 GCA_013400475.1 Tricholaema leucomelas
GGGCAGAATGACCTCCCTGCTCCTGCTGGCCACACCATTCCTGATGCAGGCCAGGATGCCCTTGGCTCTCTTGGCCACCTGGGCACGCTGCTGCACATTTTCCTTCATAATGCATGATACCACAATTGAGATCATTAGGTAGCAGCTAAAAAATAAAAAAGAATCTTGCAGAAGAACTTTTTCAAGAAACTTTGCCTCCTTGAGATGACCATGAAGCTATAAATGTGTTTGTTGTGCACTACTCAGGTGAATGCTGCGTTTGTGCACAGCCGAAGGTGGATTTTGTGCTATACAATGATCGCTTTGGGAGGAGTTACTTTTACAGCAATCTCATTTTGATTCTTCTTGAACCTGCCACTTTCTTTTAAAGAAATTATTGACAATTTTTGAGCCTTGACCTGGTAAGATTTAGTCATTATAGCAAGAAATAAAAGCAAAACTTATAAAAGGAAATGCCTGTATAACTGTATAACTTCCCCTCTGATGGTCCATAGTTGAAACATATTGTTCCCTTCAAAAATAACTAAGAAAAGCACTCTCAATATTTTAGACCCTAGGCAGCTTTATTTTTGACTTTTGAATTCTGTTTTTCTTTTCTACATCTGAGGAAAGACTTTCCTGGTACCAGTGTAAGGTAAAATGAGAACAACAGGTTGAAACAAGAGGGGATTTTCACTTTCCATCAGAAGTCTGTGAAGTTCCCAGCTATAAAATATTGAAGGACAGAAAATCATCCTTGCGATGTGTTTTGGTTTTCTTTACCATGAACATAAGTACAAGATTCATATTAGGATGCATTTTTTTCAGGTTGGGTTTTTTTTTTTTTTTTTTTTCATGTGTAAGGCTGGTGAGGAGCCTGGAACACAAACCCTATGAGGAGGGGCTGAGGGAGCTGGGGGTGTTTAGCCGCTAGAAGAGGAGGCTCAGGAGGGATCTCATTGCTGTCTACAACTACCTGAAGGGAGGTTGTAGCCAGGTGGGGGTTGGTCTCTTCTGCCAGGCAACCAGCAACAGGACAATGGGACACAGTCTCAAGTTGAGATGGGGGAGGTATAGGCTGGATGTTAGGAGGAAGTTCTTGACAGAGAGTGATTGGCATTGGAATGGGCTGCCCAGGGAGGTGGTGGAGTCACCGTCCCTGGAGGTGTTGAAGAAAAGACTGGATGAGGCACTTAGTGCCATGGTCTAGTTAATTGAACAGGGCTAAATGATAGGTTGGACTGGATGATGTTGGAGGTCTCTTGCCACCTGGTTAATTCTATGATTCTATTAGCTACAATTACTGGTAAAATGATGGAAAGTGTCTTGGTCTTCAATAAAGGAGATTCTCCTTAGTTCTCAGTTTGTTGATAGCATATTTGTAGAATATCTTCATGTCTTTGAAATATTAGTCAGATTAAATTCTAGTTGGGTTTTGCCCTTCTAATTTTCTTCTTGTATGGCCTCACAGCAACTTTGTAGAACTCTCTAGTGGCCTTAACCTTCTTCTAAGGACCAAAATTTTCTTCTTCTTTTTTTTTTTTTTTTTTAATTTCAGTTGCAACCAAACCTCTCTAGCCAGAGCAGCCTTCTTGCTTGCTTACTTTTCTTCCAGCACAGGTCTAGTGATCATGAGACTTCTCTCAGAGGCCTAGAAAATATTTCATCTGTCTCTTCATCTTTATTGGGTGGTCCAAATCAGACTCCCACCAATATATCTGCTGTGTTGGCCTTCCCCCTGATTCTTACCCATAAACATTCAACTGTATAGAATCATAGAATGGTTTAGGTTGGAAGGGACCTCAAGGATCATCCAGCTCCAACCCCCTGCCATAGGCAGGGACACCTTCCACTAGAGCAGCTTGCTCAAGGCCTCATCCAGCCTGGCCTTAAATGCCTCCAGGGAGGAAGCATCCACAACCTCCCTGGGCAACCCATTCCAGTGTCTCACCACCCTCACTGTAAAGAACTTCCTCCTAACATCCAGTCTAAATCTCCCCTCTGCCAGTTTAAACCCATTCCCCCTCGTCCTGACATTACCAGACCTTGTCAATAGTCCCTCCCCAGCCATCCTGTAGGCTCCCTTCAGATATTGGAAAGCCACTCTAAGGTCTCCTCGAAGCCTTCTCTTCTCCAGGCTGCAGAGCCCCAACTCTCTCAGCCTGTCCTCATAGCAGAGGTGCTGCAGCCCTCTGATAGTATCATCACTATCATTAATCTCAAGACAGTCAAAACACTTCCTGACATACTGGGATACCCGACTGCCTCTCTTTCCCTGCCTATCTCTTCAAAGGTGCCTATAGCCATTGATTGCAATACTCTAGTTGTGTGAAACATCCCAATATGTTTCCATTATGGACAATATATCATGGTTTTCCTAATGCACAACATCTTCCACTTCATCTCATTCATTTCCCATGCTACATGTATTAATGTAGATGAACTGCAGCTGGTCTAATGGTCCTGCCACATTTTTTCAGGGAGAAATCCTAATTTCTACCTGGCTGTTCTCAGGTGTGTGTAACATACTGTTTGAGGAAGCACTTAAAAAAAGCTTGATTTTTTTTCCTCTTAGATTCAGTTGAATAATCAAGCTCCAAATTGCAGCACTTAAATGGAAGTCAAGGAACTTGGAGTGTGATGGAGGAAGCAGCAATCACTTTGAAAAGTTGTTGAATCTCTGATGAGCATTGAATATGTCAGATTAAGTTATGTCCTAGAAAGGGAGGTTCCCTGAACAACTGCTAGTCACTTTAAATTATTCTGCATTTCAAACAGGAAATCATCCAATTAGGCTAACAGCTGCAGAGATTGGAATAAGCCTTCCATATCAGAAATGTAGAGAAAATGCAGCTGAGTGCTACGTGAAGGAGCTAAGGTAAGTAATTGTCCCTCTAGTTTTCTCCAATAAAAATTAATTTCAAGGACTTGAAGACAAGGCAATGCCTGTTACATGTGATTAAAACAAGAAAAAACATTTACCAATAATTGTGCTGCATAATTTTAGCTGACACTTCATATGAATGTATTATTTCATAGAATCATAGAATGGTTTAGGTTGGAAGGGATCTCAAGGATCATCAAGGTCCAATCCCCTGCCATAGGCAGGGACACCTCCCTCTAGAACAGGTTGCTCGATGCCTCATCCAACCTGGCCTTGAACACCTTCAGGGAGGGAGCATCCACAACTTCCCTGGTCAACTTGTTACAGTGTTTCATCACCCTCACCATAAAGAACTTCTTCCTAATATCTGGTTTAAATCTCCCCTCTTAATTTGTCCTAAACTTTCTACTATTTCTTTCGAGGTGGGTGGAATCTTCTCTATGTCTTCTCCCAGGTCAGTTCTAATACCATCACTATTCCTTCAAAAGGTTTAAATGAAGATGAGCAAAACTGTTATGTTGGAATAGCTCTCTAGTCAAGAGTCATCTACATCTGAAGACAGTCCACAAGCCTGAAAACTGTTTGAAAAAGAACAAGATAGTTGAGGCCAGGAAAAGCAGGATACTCAGTAGGTAGAAATCTAATTTTGTACATAAAAAGAAAAAATTCAAAATCCAACTTCAACAATAATCAGAATTTTGATGCCAGAGAAAACAGGATAATAAAAATAATTGAATAGAAATAATGCAGCATACTCTTTATACAGTGTTCTATTAAACTATCTAGAGCATTCTATTGTATCTGAGGAAAGAAATAGAAACAATATGTGTTTGCCTTGGCACTTCTCATGTAGTTTCAGGATCAGAAGATGTAAACCAAACTGTGTGTTAAAGTTATGTTGACTGTTTAATAACTGGGCTAGTATCATATATCAATCTCAAAAAAAGACAAAACTGATGAAGTGATGAAGTGACAGCCACAAACAAAACTGCAAAGTTATTTCTACTTCATTTTTGTGCTTAAAAGTGTTTTAAGTCAAGAAAAATATTTACATGGTAAAGCTGCTTATTTCCCTAAGATACTCCACTAGTGTTTTTCACAGAATCACAGAATCAACCAGGTTGGAAAAAACATTTGAAACCATCAAGTCCGACTTCTTACCTAACACCATATAATCAACTGAAACCACGGCACTAAGCACCACACAGAGTCTCTTTTTAAACACTTACAGGGATGTCGACTCCACCACCTCTCTGGGCAGCCCATTCCAATGGCTAATTATTCTTTCTGTAAAGATTTTTTTTCCTAACACTCAGCCTAAACCTCCCCTGGAGCAGCTTGACACTGTGTCCTCTCATTCTATCATAGTTGCCTGGGAGAAGGGATCAACCCCCACCCTGCTACAACCTCCTTTTGGCAGCGTACATCCTGTAACTGGCCTTCCACAGGTATATTAAGTTTCTGAAGATGTTGTTCCTTAAAGATCATCAGGTTAGATAAGGACTTTGATTTTTTTGAACTCATCATGCACTAAATGTCAGGGCACATTCTCACACATTTCTGCCTACAGACTTTGTTCCTAAGAGTTTTGCCTGGGGTCTCTGTCCCTTTAATACATAAACATCATGTAACTTACCACAACAGTTCGTTGAAATCACAACTGAATCTCTAGCAGGCAGAGACAGAGCCTTTAAGAGCTGTAATTCTTCTCAGCTTACTGTAAAATGCTTCATACCCCTGATGCCTTTTAAACGAGCTCCAAACTTCAATTAGGAAAAAAGACTAATAATTTTTTCCTTAATATGCAATCTCAAATCTCTTTCTTCAGAAGAACTTTAAGTAGTATTCAAGCTTTGAAGGTCTTGGTAGGATCAAAGACAAATTTATCAGGAGGAATATATAGAGGAATGTGACTAATTTATTGTACTAGTGTGTATCCACATCACATCAAGATTCAGCCGTACCTGGAAAGATTAGATCTGGATCACAACTGAAGAATTTTTTTTTTAAGTTAAAAATCTATAATTTCACTAAGAAAGTGGAATTAAAGAAAATCCAGGAGGTGCCATTTTGCTTGCTGATAGACAAAGGAGTCAAAGATTGAGTTGCTCCTGGGTTTAAGCTGGAAGAGGGGAGGTTTAGACTGGATATTAGGAGGAAGTTCTTTACAGTGAGGGTGGTAAGACACTGGCACAGGTTGCCCAGGGAGGTTGTGGATGCTTCCTCCCTGGAGGTGTTTAAGGCCAGGCTGGATGAGGCCTTGAGCAGCCTGCTCTAGTGGGAGGTGTCCCTGCCTATGGCAGGGGGTTGGAGCTGGATGATCCTTGAGGTCCCTTCCAACCTAAACCATTCTATGATTCTAAGGAAAATAATTTTCTTAGCCCTACAGATGCAATCAGTCAAAAAACAAAAATCAGTAATTCTCTAAGCCAGCATTGTGTGCAAAAAGTATCATTTAACTTTAAAAATGGGTTGAAGTATGTGTTTAAATGGTTGATGGAATCAGATGAAAGGTTCAAATATAAAGTCTGTTGCTTTTAGGTTACACATGAGATGCTTGTCCTTGGGAAAATTAAAATTTGCATTAAAATGTTAAGTTTAATATTCATCAGTGTAGTAGAGTAATTATCTAATGTATTGGGACCAAAGATTAGCATAGGACTGCATTAACTCAGACTCAGGATTTTTCACCTCCTGTCAAAGACTTTTTCTTGTATTGCTTAATAAGGGTCCCTTAATTTGACTGTAGCATATTTAATGTATGAGAGCTGGTGTAATCATGATAAAAGGCCCATTGAAAATCAGATGTAAATTCTCTTTTGTTTTTTCTTTTTAAAGCTTCTCACACTCTGATTCGAAGGGACTAGTTACTGGAGGAGGTTTTTTTTTTCTTGCAGTCACGAAGTACTGATTTGATTAATCAATTATAGTTTCTATACCCAGTGTATCCTGGTGTGATGCCTTTCTGTTGTATTCTCAGATGTTTAAAACTGTTTCAAAGATTGTTTCATCCAAGCAGCTGTTTTAAAACTATTTCGTTTAAGCAAAGGAAAAGTAACTGTAATAATCTAATCTAATCTACACATACCAGGAGCAAAGACTTTCACAGGTCAATTCCCAACTTCTCTGTAGTCATAGCTTTTAAAAATAATATGCATTTTAGAAACTTGTCCAGTCCATCTTCCAAATTCTTCATTATGATGGTTGTTGTGTTGTTTCAAAAGTCAAATAGATGACTGATATGAACTTTACTCTTGAAAAAATGAGATGTTGCTTTAATGAATGCTACTTGCCTCATAGTTATGGAAAATCAGTCTTGCCAAACTAATTTCCAGTGACTTTTATGAGAACATCTAATAGATGCACCTTTGAGTTAAGAACTTTGCTTGATGCAACGTTAGTGTGGTGCATACCACATGGATTAAACATTGGTTAAATAGTACATTAATTAGATGAACTTCTGTGGAAATCTTATGAGGAAAAAATATTTTTAATTTAATTTAATTTAAAGTTTATATCAGCTCTTATGGAAAAAAAGTCCTTTTTACCATCCACACATAGCATCAAAGAGGAGTGTTTGGTTATGAAAAGTCAGACAGATAGTAGGCTTTACAAGAATCCAATTTACTTGATGTGCAATTACACATATATGTAAATTGGGAAGTTTCAGTATGGCCAGACATTGGAACATCTCTCATAGCTTTGGACAGAAAATAGAAAAGCAGTGATGCTGCAAAAGACATACAAATACTGGTGGTTGATCTTCTGTATATGACTATTCACTCTGGTGCCACAGCCTAAAGGATTAATTTTACCTATGCATGTACTAATCATTCTGTTATTACTGGTGGCCAAGGCAATTACATTTCTCTTATTGAAGAACTTGGTGGAAAACTGGAGGATTCAGAGAAATGCATCAAGGCTTACTGTTTGCTCAACAAGATTGAGCTAAGCCTTAGAGTCATAGAGTCATAGAATGATTTGGGTAGGAAGGGACCTTCAAAGGTCATCTAGTCCAACTCCCCATCAGTGAGCAGGGACATCTTCCCTTAGATCAGGTTGCCCAGAGCCTCGTTGAGTCTGACCTTGAATACCTCCAAGGACAGGGCCTCAGTTACCCCCTTAGGCAACCTGTTCCAGTGTTCCACCAACCTCATGGTAAAGAACTTCCTCCTAACAGCCAACCTACATCTATTCTTCTCTAATTTAAAACCATTGCCACTTGTCCTATCACCACAGACCTTTGTAGACGGTCTGCATCTAGCCCTCTTGTAGGCCCTCTGCAGGTACTGGAAGGCCACTATTAGGTCTCTCTGGAGTCTTCTCCAGGCTTTACAACTCCAACTCTCTCAGCTTGTCCTCATAGGAAGAACCTGAGGAGCAAATCCGATAAATTCAACAAAAACACCACAAATGGGTAATTAGACCACAATCCATAGGGAAAAGACAGTAGCAGACCTTTCAGTCTAGAAAAAGGTGTTTAAAGAAACACTAAGTGTGAAAGAAGATGGAAAAATTCAGATTTAAGTTCAGGGATATTACTAGAGCAGACATTTTTCTGTTTCAGTTGGAACACAGGTACTGATGTTCATTCTATGAAAATCATTGTCACGGAGGGGTACTCTGCTGCCTAGAACAATTGTGGCAGAGGGGAGAAATTAATTGGTGCGAGATAATATTCTATAAAAATATATATTTATTAACTTCAATATTCTGAACTCTGGCCACCCCCAACCACTGGATTTTAATATTAAAAGGATCTTACATGGTCATGAAAGACATTCTAGGATTAATACCGCACCATAACTTATTAATAACTAGCAAACAATTCAAACTATAAACAGAGAGATCATTTTCCCCACAGCTTAATGCCACTTGGGGTCTATATACTATTTGTGCAGCAGATGGGCTGAAACTCTTTCTGGTCTATGGCAGGAGACTATAGAAATTACAGAGGCATTAGAGTATTTACTTACAATTCTTATTAATTATCAATCACCCTCCGGGGCTATGTCACAGCCTATTACCAGTGTCCGAACTCCTGGGGAATCTGCCCGTGGACTTTGAGGCTGGAATCCTCCCGGCTATAGGGGAAAGGAAAATCTTCCCGGCTTCTGGGGAAAGGATGCAGTCTCTGACCTTGTTCTTCTGGTGAAGGATGTAATCTCTGCCCTTGTCTCCTGGCTTCTGGATGCCCTGTCCAGGGGCTGTTGGCAGGACCTCAGGCGCAGAAGGAGTACGATGCCATGCAGTCTGAGCATGGTCTTACGCTGACTAGCAGGCTGATCGCGTGCAGACAAGTGGAGTCTGCTCCTGGTTAACTCAGCAGCAGTGGAGTGCTTACCGGGCAATAATAAGGTAGCAGGCATACAATAAGGTGCATGGCTGCTTGGGAGTCTGAGCTCCATAGGTAAAGGCAGGCAATTCAGGATCTGGTCCTGATAAATCACCACAGTGACATGCAAATGTGCACAGCTGGCTGGGAGCCTGAATGAGCAAGCGAGCATGAGCCTGAGCGTGAGCAAGTGAGCAGGTGAACAAGAGAGCACTTTGCTTACCTGTGTGCCTCTATTTAGCAAATGTGGGCTGAGATTAATGGCCCTTTGGACACTAAAACGATCAATCAGGGTTTGGTAGTCAGCCAAACAATACCATAATAGGCAAAAGACACAGGCCTGGACTTTCCAAATATGGTAAACACAGAGGCCTAGCACCCGGCAAGCATGAGCTGGTTGCATGGGCTTACACAAACATGTTTACAAGCACATTATACAACCTGGACCCTGGGCAGGCCAGACTTTATGGCACCAGGCCTATTGTGCCCCTTTTATCCATTTAATGTGTTTACCTCTGGTTTGGGCAGCAAAACATGTCCAGGCAGGGCAAGGCATATGTAAGCCTATTTTCGGTCCTAAGAGCCCTCCACAACAATCATCATAAATAGTCCATAAGGCTTTAGGCAACTCTGTATTTTAAGAAACTGGTAAGTGTTCTTAAGTAGTTCCCAATAATTATTCACATTTTTGTCTTCAGGTTTTACCAACTGACTAAGCCTGTAATTTTCTGTATGTGTGCAAACCTAGCTCCTGGTATGCACCAGAGAATGTATGCTGTAGGTTTCCGCATACACGTAATGAAATCGTAGTATCACAGTATCACAGTATCATCAGGGTTGGAAGAGACCTCACAGATCATCAAGTCCAACCCTTCACCACAGAGCTCAAGGCCAGACCATGGCACCAAGTGCCACGTCCAATCCTGCCTTGAACAGCTCCAGGGACGGCGACTCCACCACCTCCCTGGGCAGCCCATTCCAGTAGCCAATGACTCTCTCAGGGAAGAACTTTCTCCTCACCTCGAGCCTAAACTTCCCCTGGCGCAGCCTGAGGCTGTGTCCTCTCGTTCTGGCGCTGGCCACCTGAGAGAAGAGAGCAACCTCCCCCTGGCCACAACCACCCCTCAGGTAGTTGTAGACAGCAATAAGGTCACCCCTGAGCCTCCTCTTCTCCAGGCTAAACAACCCCAGCTCCCTCAGCCTCTCCTCGTAGGGCTTGTGCTAGAGGCCTCTCACTTGCAGTAATCATCATTCAATTTTAGGCTTGAATTAGTTCTCCAGTGCCTCTGAAAAAAAAAAGAAATCAGGAGACTAAATTAGAAATTACTCACTTGGAATGTTATTTTTTAAAGACTAAAAAACTGTGACTAATATTTTAAAGAATCTATTTTGCTGTTAATACTGAAGGAAAAAGAACTTTAATGGGTTTCTGTTTAAAGTCCCTACATTCTTTATTGTGCTTTGTGTTTTTTTCATTATCACTTGAAATCTTTTTTTCTGTACAAGTTTGACCATTTATCTCGTTCTTTCTGTTCTGCTAATGCTTTCTTCAGCCATCATTAGAAACGGCCTCATCTTTTTCTGTATTAGTTAGAGGATTACTCCTAGGGCCAGCAAGATCATTCACTTCCACCTTGTTCTGGATTCAGAAAAAAGGTAGCGACACGTTTGACTCCCTTTTCCTCTCTTGTACATTTGACCCTTATTAAATGGATTTAAACCTAGTCATTTTTACATTCTAACTAAGGAAATCTTCCCATCAGGTTTCAGAAATATCAACTACATTATTGTGCATACATCAGCAATTCTATCTTATTACCCATGACTCTGAAATCGGTGTATAAGCAAATAAGACTTTTTTTTCTCCAAGGCCTTATTGCTGAAGGTATAATTTTACTGACATTTTAATTTTCTTCTGAATTAATAATCTTTATCTGTTATCTGAAAATAGTTTTTAATAAAAACTATATAAGAAAAATGCTTCAGTGAGATGGAACCTGTGTAATTTATTCTTTACATTGATATTTGAATGTAGTTGTCTATTTTATTCATTATTTTCCTATTTTGCAATATCAGCATTTTTGAGAAATTAAAGCTTCTGAATGTCTTGTACACTTAACTACCACAGTATTTCTTAGCTAAAAAATATGTCTATATTTACATTGTTTTCTTCAGATGCATTCAGAGAAAATTTTGCTTACTATTACAGATTTTGTTTCTTAAATAGTTCGGTAAGGAGAAAAAATTAAATGTAAAGTTATTATTTATAATCTTTTCTCACTTTTTAAATCAAACCTAACAAATCCTGAAATGAAATGCTAAAGTGAGAAGCTGAAAGTGCTGTTTTCAAAGACCAAAATAAAAATGTGAGCTTTTCAAAACAATCTCTATTAAAAAGTAATTGTGAAATTTCAGTGACCTCAACATTGCAATTTTAGTGAATTAACTATTCATTTCATTATTCATCTTTGTTTCTTGAGCCTATCTGGATAGATTGCTCATTCCTCTTCCATAGAAAAAAAATGACTTACTCATTTTTCTTGGCTGATGTTGCAATACATCTTTCCCTAAAAAGACTGTAGGACTGGCAGGAACAAAAAAGGGAAAGATTAACTGTCTTGAAGCTATACATTAATGCTTGGGATGCATGAGAAGAAAAATTAATGTTTTTCTCTTCCCTGTGGGTCTTAAATTGGTTAGTATTAGTCAAGGTTGCTCATAACAGTAGGAACTTTTTTTTTCCCTGTCATAAATTACTTCTGTTTTGAAGGAGATTACAAAAGGCACAGAAACCCGCTCTTTGACAAGACGTGATCTTTCACAGAGCTTATTTTCACTGGGTCAGCTCAGGAAAACTAGTGAAGCTAGGAAACCATCCTGCAAAATTATTTTCTCTTTTTTCCTCAACTTAACAGACTTTTTTTTTTTTCCCTTTTGGACTGTGAAAAATAATATGCATTTAGTGGGTTTGTTCCTCAAAAAACATTGTGTCCATTATATTTGCTATCCAGATACAGTGTAAAAAGCATAATCCATTTGCTGTCGTTTAGTCGGATAACTGAAATCTTTCAATAAATTGCTGTTTTTAAGATACCAAGAATATGACCAACTATATGCATACAACTGTTATAAGTCACTTTGCATGTTTATTCAGTAATAGAAATGAGAATGTTCTTACAGGATTAGAGACATAGCCACTGCCTTTATCAATGAGCAGCAAGGGCTAACTGCTCTGCAAAGACAGGTGAGCTGGAAGCAGAAGGAGGTAATCATGCTGACAGGGCAGGGCCCTCTCTAACAAGGGCACAGTGCTGCAGTGCTTGAGCAGCAGATAGCAGAGTAGGTTGGAAACAGGGACCAGTTCAGCTATGGAAAAACTTGCCAGGTGCTGAGACAGGGCCGAGGTCAAGGCAGAAGTTCAAATCAGCAGGATAGAATCATAGAATGGTTTAGGTTGGAAGGGACCTCAAGGATCATCCAGCTCCAACCCCCTGCCATAGGCAGGGACACCTCCCACTAGAGCAGGCTGCTCAAGGCCTCATCCATCCTGGCTTTAAATGCCTCCAGGGAGGAAGCATCCACAACCTCCCTGGGCAACCTGTGCCAGTGTCTCACCACCCTCACTGTAAAGAACTTCCTCCTAACATCCAGTCTAAATCTCCCCTCTTCCAGCTTAAACCCATTCCCCCTCGTCCTGACATTACCAGACCTTGTCAATAGTCCCTCCCCAGCCTTCCTGTAGGCTCCCTTCAGATACTGGAAAGCCACTCTAAGGTCTCCTGGAAGCCTTCTCTTCTCCAGGCTGCAGAGCCCCAACTCTCTCAGCCTGTCCTCATAGCAGAGCTGCTGCAGCCCTCTGATCATCTTCGTGGCTCTCCTCTGGACCCGCTCCAGCAGTTCCATGTCCTTCTTGTGTTGGGGGCTCCAGAACTGCACACAGTACTCCAGGTGGGGTGACAGATAGGATTAGGGCAGAAATCAGTGCGAAGGATCCACAGCTCAAACCTTTGGACAATCTATGCCAGCTCCATCTGCAGCTACCTTCAAGTGATAAAAATGCTGAATGTGTAAAAAAATAATTTATACACTGGAAATCAGGTTCTCATTGAGACCATGTGATACTCTTAGACTGATACATCGGAAGATGTGAGAGACTACAACTAGCAAACTGTGAAACAAACAGCTAACTTTGAAGAAATCCCATAGGTGAGTATAAAAGAATAGTTCTCTTACTGTCTAACATACATGATGGAATATTTGCTTAGTAGAATCATAGAATCAACCAGGTGGCAAGAGACCTCCAAAGTCATCCAGTCCAACCTAGCACCCAGCCCTGTCTAATCAACTAGACCGTGGCACTAAGTGCCTCATCAGAAGACAGTAGAAAAACTGGTCATAGGAAAAGCAAGCATTGCACAGAGTGAAAGCATGATAAAAGGCAAAAATAACTGCAGAGACAAAAATCACTAAGAATTATTTTTAGTCTCATACTCCTAATACAGGAATTAATATTAAAATTATCATTGAAATGTTAATTAACATTAATGTCAATGGGGAAAATCTCATCCTATGCATATTTTATTATTATATTGTCTGACAGAAATCTCAATATGAAATTTCTGCTGTAATATAGAACAACATGGAAGACATTTCCATTTGTTTTTTCTAACTAAGAATGAGAACATTTTTCTGAAATTTCAAAATTCTAACATTATGTCACAGATTTTTTTTAATGCAAACCACTGTGACGCAAAAGATAATGCAGTAATAAAGCCCTCAGTTGGGATTATCCATATGAAATGCTTGAAATTGTTTCCTAAGGCATTCTCATATAGTATAAATGTAAGGAGTTATCTTGTTTCTGTTGCGTGGATAACTTGGGTTTGCACTGGCTATCCTACCAATCAACCTCTTCCAGGATATAAATGATGAAAGAATGACATTTCCAAGGACAAAGAGGTTGTTAACCATGATTTCAGGTAAGATACCTAATCTAATGATACTTATGCAAGTTATGAATGCTATATTCCAAACAGTGGCACAGGGACCGGGATGAATTAGTGAACTGTTTTGTTAAAGTAGTCTTAAACACTATGGATGAGTTCAGTGGGATTACTAAGACATGGCATAAAGACACATGGAACTGGTGACTACATGTCTAGTGTCCCACTACAGTTAGTGGAGATCTGATTTTAAAATCGATGAAGACTACAGAGATACTCATATCACCCCGAAGTGAACAACTAGGGGGCTCATTTCACTGAGTTTATGTATCTCCAGCAGCAACAATTTCAGCAGCAGACATGCTTGTGTCTCGACTTTGGCTGGCTAAGAAATATTCATCAATTCGCCCTGTCAATCTGCCTTCTCAACAGGACATGGGAACAAAAATACATCCAAAAGCTCATGGGTCAAGATAAGGGTAGGGTAATCACAGTATCACAGTCTCACAGTATCACCAAGGTTGGAAGAGACCTCACAGATCATCAAGTCCAACCCTTTACCACAGAGCTCAAGGCTAGACCATGGCACCAAGTGCCACGTCCAATCCTGCCTTGAACAGCTCCAGGGACGGCGACTCCACCACCTCCCTGGGCAGCCCATTCCAGTGGCCAATGACTCTCTCAGTGAAGAACTTTCTCCTCACCTCAAGCCTAAATTTCCCCTGGCGCAGCTTGAGGCTGTGTCCTCTTGTTCTGGTGCTGGCTGCCTGAGAGAAGAGAGCAACCTCCTCCTGGCCACAACCACCCCTCAGGTAGTTGTAGACAGCAATAAGGTCTCCCCTGAGCCTCCTCTTCTCCAGGCTAAACAATCCCAGCTCCCTCAGCCTCTCCTCGTAGGGCTGTGCTCGAGGCCTCTCCCCAGCCTCGTTGCCCTTCTCTGGACACGCTCAAGCATTTCAATGTCCCTCCTAAACTGGGGGGCCCAGAACTGAACACAGTACTCAAGGTGTGGTCTAACCAGTGCAGAGTACAGGGGCAGAATGACCTCCCTGCTCCTGCTGACCACACCATTCCTGATGCAGGCCAGGATGCCATTGGCTCTCTTGGCCACCTGGGCACACTGCTGGCTCATGTTCAGGCGGGTATCAATCAGCACCCCCAGATCCCTCTCTGTCTGGCTGCACTCCAGCCACTCTGACCCCAGCCTGTATCTCTGCATGGGGTTGTTGTGGCCAAAGTGCAGCACCCTGCACTTGGAGCTATTGAATGCCATCCCATTGGACTCTGCCCATCTGTCCAGGCGGTCAAGGTCCCGCTGCAGATCCCTTCTGCCCTCCAACTCAGCCACATCTGCCCCCAGCTTAGTGTCATTTGCAAACTTGCTGATGACTGACTCGATGCCCTCATGCAGATCATCTATGAAGATGTTAAAGAGGATGGGGATGCAATTACTATTATGGGCAAATAGGCTCAGTTTAGGAAAATTAATTTAATTTATTGATAATGAATTAGTGTAGAATAATAAGAAAAAAAAGATCAAACTTTAAAGTACTTACTCCCCACCCTTCCCAAGCCGAGCTTTGCTTCTGAACCTTCTACCTTTTACCTTGAGCAACAGAGGAGGATGGGGAATGGGAATTGCAGTCAGTTTTTAAAGCTTTGTCTGTGTTGCTCCTTCCTTCTCACACTCTTCCCTTGCTGTAGTGTGGGATCCCTCCCATTGGAGGCAATTTGTCATGAGCTTCTCCCACATGGGCCCTTCCCATGCCCCTCCTTTCCATGGGTTTGTTGTTCTTCATGAACTGCTTCAGGTTAGGCTTTCTCCACAGGGTACTTTCTTTCAGGAACAGATGTCTCCAATGTGGTTCCCTCACTGGGTCACTAGACCTGCCAAAGAACCTGCTCCTGCATGGGATCCTTTTTAAGGGCCACAGGCCCTACCACGAGCTTGCCCCAGCACAATATCTCTGTGGGCTGCAGAATGGATATGAGTTCCACCATGAATATCCATGGTCATCACCACTGGCTGCAGACAAATCTTTGTTCCAGTGGCAGAAGAGCCTCCTCCCTACTTCTTCAATGACTTTGGTGTCTACAGGGCTGTTTCTTTCACACTCCTCTCCTAGCTGCCATTTCTTAGCATTATTTACCCTTTCTTAAGTATAGCATCACAGAGATGCTACCAGTGTCACTGATGGACTCATCTTTGGCCAGTGAGGGGTCTGTCCTGGAGCCAGCTGACACTGGCTATCAGACATGGGGGCAGCTTCTTGTGCCTTCTCATGGAAGCCATACTTGCAGCCCATTTTCTACCCAAGCCTTGTCATGTAAACCTATTGAAGATACTTCCAGGTGGATACCTAAGTTCAGTTATTCTGACTTCCAGCTTGTATTATGAGTCTACAGCAAAGGGCATAGCATGTAATGCAAGCTTCTCTAAAGGATTTCTCACATATTATTAAAGTACAAGATTTCATCTACAAGAGAAAAAGAAGCTAATTTCACATATCACATAAGACATTAATGAAAGTTGCGATTTCCACAGGTCTGTGGCTCTGATAAGGGTTAGCACTGAACAGACAGAAGCAAATGAGCACAGGCCCTATGAGGAGAGGCTGAGGGAGCTGGGATTGTTTAGCCTGGAGAAGAGGAGGCTCAGGGCAGACCTTATTGCTGTCTACAACTACCTGAGGGGTGGTTGTAGCCAGGAGGAGGTTGCTCTCTTCTCTCAGGCAGCCAGCACCAGAACAAGAGGACACAGCCTCAAGGTACACCAGGTGAAATTTAGGCTTGAGGTGAAGAGAAAGTTCTTCACTGAGACAGTCATTGGACACTGGAATGGGCTGCCCAGGGAGGTGGTGGAGTCGCTGTCCCTGGAGCTGTTCAAGGCAGGATTGGACGTGGCACTTGGTGCCATGGTCTAGCCTTGAGCTCTGTGGTGAAAGGTTGGACTTGATGATCTGTGAGGTCTCTTCCAACCCTGATGATACTGTGAGACTGTGAAATCAAACAGAAGGGAAGAATCACAGCTATTCTAAGTCAATGTTCTTTTACACTATGTGACCACCTGGACCAGAGCCACTGACATACAGCTCATCGAGAGTTCAGAATCACAGAACTTTAGATAGTGGAAAAGACCTCCAGAGATCATCAAGTACAACCTCCCTGCCAAGACAGGATGACCTAGGAAAATTTGCTCAGGAATGCATTCAGGCAGGTGAGTTCTGATAGAACATGTATGTGTAAAAAAATCTTTCATGCTAGCTAAGTCTCTATTAGCTTACTCTTGTCATGGCCTTCATTTCATTATTATTAAGCAAGGCATTTGCCTTGCAAAAGCACAACTGACCCAATACATATTCTAATTATGAATGAGTAGCATGCAGACATATTTGTAAATATAGTTTAGTGGTAATTGGGCAATGTTGAATATGAATGATTCTTTGCATAATTACAACATCCGTGTTTGTAGTCCCTCATTGCTGAAGAGAACTTTGGGGATTTTCCTAAAAACACATAATTAATTTTCTTCTGGCACTGAAAAGCTGGGTAGTCAAGCAGCATATTGTCTGTTCTGTAAATGGTGCAAAGTCAGTGTTATGGGGGAAAGAGACACATTGGTGAGGCCACACCTTGTGTATTGTGTTCAGTTTTGGGCACCTCGGTACAAGAGAAATGTCAAGGTGCTGGAGTGAGTTCACAGGAGGGCAAGAAGGCTGGGGAAGGGCCTGGAGAATAAATCTTATGAAAAGTGACTAAGGGAGCTGGGGCTGTCTAGTTAGAAAAAGAAGAGGCTGAGGGGAGACAATCACACTCTAAAACAACCAGAAAAGAAATAATAGAGAGGTATAGAATAGAATAGAATCAATCAGGTTGGAAGAGACCTCCAACATCATCCAGTCCAACCTATCACCCAGCCCTATCCAGGCAACTAGACCATGGC
>WAAF01019255.1:170987-211003 GCA_013400475.1 Tricholaema leucomelas
GGAAGAATAACCTCCCTCCTCCTACTGGCCACACTCTTCCTGATACAGGCCAGGATGCCATTAGCTCTCTTGGCCACCTGGGCACACTGCTGGCTCATGGTCAGCCTACTATCCACCAGTACCCCCAGGTCCCTTTCCTCCTCGCTGCTCTCCAGCCACTCTGTCCCCAGCCTGTAGTGTTACTTGGGGTTGTTGTGGCCAAAATGCAGAACCCTGCACTTGGCCTTGTTAAATCTCATCCCATTGGCCTCTGCCCACCCATCCAGCCTGGCCAGGTCCCTCTGCAGGGCTCTCCTGCCTTCCAACAGATCAGCACCTGCTCCTAGCTTGGTGTCATCTGCAAACTTACTGATGCTGGACTCAACCCCCTCATCCAGATCATCAATAAAGATATTGCTTTATTGCTGTATTCAGGGAATGAGCAAGACACCTACTGGGCCATAGAAACATATTTCCTACTCCTCTTTTTCAGACTTTGATTCTAGTGTTCTTCAGCTGTTAGGGTATTTTAATACATAACCCTGACTTCATATTCCCTGTATGTAAAGCACAATGTAATAGTGGATACAAAATTCAGTGCCAAACCACCATACATAAAATGCTTCGAATGCTCTAGTCATGAGGAATATTTTTTTAAGTATAAAAATAAGCTTAGTGTCATAAATCTGTGCATGTATCCCATTTTTTTTTTCAGCTAACATGAGTTAACCTTAACTGCACTCCCTTAGCACCATGATCTCATGAGAACTAAACTGCAGAATTGTAAAATCATTGCAGTTGGACAAGGCATTTAAGATCATTGAGTCCAATCATTAGCTAAATCTTTGAAGCTAAGCAATGTCCCTCAGCACCATATTTATGCATCTATTTAAATCCTCCATAGATAGGCACTAAACCACCTCCCTAGGAAGCCTTTTCCAATATCTGAGAAACCATTGAGTCAAGAAGTTTCTTCTAATATGCAGTCTAATTCTCTGATGGTACAGCTTCAGGCCATTTATTGTTGTCCCATCACTTGTTACTAATGCGAAGAGATCAACCCTCACCTTGCTATAACTTTCTTTCTAGGTGTAGAGGGCAATGTAGTCTCTCCTTAGTCTCCACTTCTCCAGGTT
Organism: Tricholaema leucomelas; assembly: GCA_013400475.1. Lineage (NCBI taxonomy): Eukaryota > Metazoa > Chordata > Aves > Piciformes > Lybiidae > Tricholaema lacrymosa > Tricholaema leucomelas. The sequence goes on from WAAF01019255.1 coordinate 172,103, forward strand.
AAACAACTCCAGTTCCCTCAGCCACTCCTTGTAAGACTTGCTCTCCAGACCCTTTGCCATTTCTGTTACCCTTCTCTGGACACACTCCAGCAACTCAGTGTCTTTCTTGTGGTGAACCCAAACTGAACACAGTGCTCAAGGTGTGCCCTCACTAGTCCTGAGTACAGGGAGGACAATCACCTCCATGGTGTTGGTGGCCACACTATTCCTGATACAGACCAGGACACTGTTGGCCTTCTTGGCCACCTGAACACACTGCTGTTCAGTCATCTATCGAACAGCATTCCCAGGGCCTTTTCTACTGAGCAGCTTTCCTGCCACTGCCTCAAGCCTGTAGTGTTGCACAGGGTTCTTTTGGCCCAAGTGCAGGACTAGGTTCTTCTAATTTTCTCCTTGTATGGCCTCACAACTTTGCAGTCCTCCTGAGTGGCCTTCCCCTTCTTCCAAAAACCATAAAATCCTCTTTTTTCCCTGAGTTGTAACTAAATATATGTATTGAGCTGGACCAGCCTTACTCCCTGCCAACTTGGTTTTCAGGATATGGACCTCCTTACTGAAGACTGCTGAGCCTTCCTAGGCTACTTGGCCCTTTAGGACTGCCTCCCAAGGTACTCTGTCAACTAGTCTCCAAATCAGGCCAACATCTAGCCACTGGAAATCTGAAGAGGCACTTGTGCTGACCTTCTTCTTTACTTCACCAGCAGCTGAGAACTCTGTCATTTCATGATCACTGTGCCTAAGATGGCCTCCAATCATTACATCACCCAGAAACCCTTCTCTATCCAGAAACAGCAGGTCAAGCAGGCTCTGTCACCAGCTGTGTCAGGAAATTCTCCTCCACACACTCTAGGAACCTCTGGGATTGCTCCCTCTCTGCTGAATTTTATTTCTAGCAGACATCAGAGAATCACAGAACCACAGAATGTTAGAGATTGAAAGGGATCTCTAGAGATCATTGAGACCAACCTCTCCTGCCAAAGGAGGATCACTGAGGGCAGGCCACACAGGAACACATCCAGGAGGGTTTTGAAAGTCTCCATAGAAATATACTCCACAGAATTTGAAGTCCCCAATGACAGCAAGGGCTAGGGATCAGGAGACTACTCTCAGATACCTAAAGAATATTTTATCTGACTCTTCATCTTGGTCTATAACACACTCCCACCAGGATATCATCACCATCATTAACCTCAAGACAATCAAAACACTCCTTGGCATTCAAGGCCACCCCACTGCCTCTCCTTTCTTGCCTACCCCTTATGAAGAGCTTGTAGCCATTGGTTGTGACACTGTAGTCATGTGAGACATCCCTCCACTTTTCTGTGATGGCCTCTATATTGCTTTTCCTGATGCACAGTGGTTTCTAGCTCTTTCTGTTTGTTTCCCATGTTGTGTGTGTTAGTGCAGATGCAGTTCAGTTGGTCCAATGATCCCTCAACCTTTTTGCAGAGACAAGTCCTAATTCCTACCTGACTTTTCTCAGGTGTCCCCGTGGCCACTAAACCATCATTGCATCTTTGCTGACACATAGGTCTTCATTCCCTACCTCCACTGAAATGGCAGCCCAAAACACCTCACTAGAACACCAGGTCTTGTGCTCCAAATCCTTTCACTAGTCATTGCAAGGCCCTGAAGTCTCTCTTCATTGCTGTTGTATTTCTCACTGTTACTTCATCACTGTCTGCTTGAAAGTTGAACAGTGGATAGCAATTTGAGGGCTGTACTAGGGAAGGAAGATCTCTCTTTGACTAACCTGGGCCTCCGACAGACTTCATTAAGACATAGGTCTGTCCTTTCACTCCCTTCAGAAGTGAATCACCCAAGGCAATGAACCAGTCTTCTATTTTTTTACTAAAGAGGTATTGATGCAGGGTTTAGATAGATTACATCTTGGCAACACAAACAAGTTGGTGAACCATCATCCTTATCATCACTGACTTCTCTTTGCAGGGCATTGTATCTGTATTGCAAGGGCACCTGAGGTGGCTGGGTAGTTACTGAAGGCACATGCCTGTGGTGCTTGTTGTGTCAGGCAGGAAACTATTGCTATTCACCCACTATCCTCAAAGACACCACATTTAGCCAAGCAGTCAGATGACAGGGATATCTCTGTACCTGGAGCCCTGTCTGCCTGTTAGGTTTGTTTCAGGGAGGTCAGGGTGTGACTCCAACTCTACCTCTCTCTCATATTCCCCAGCAGTCCTCAAACTACTTACCACTTCCTGGAGCACCATTGCTAAGTGGAGGAGCTTCTCTACCTGGGCACACCTTCCACAGGTGATCTCACTGCTACCATCTGACAATGCTACAAAAGCAGGACACATCCTGTGGCCTGACATCTGGATGGCAGCATGTTGCCGCTGGAGCTCCATCTGAGAAGCAGCATCAAACCTTGTGGGTGCAGAGCTTAGGGATGTTGTGGCATTCTGCTGAGCTGGCACTGTCACTCCCTGATTTAGCTGGACAAGCTTCAGCACCTTCCCTGCACACCCTTCCACAAGAACTGCTATGACACACACTGCTGTGCCCTGGTTAGTGTTCTACACCCTGGTTGCTGTCCCATGGCCTGTTTGCCTGCTCAGGGCACAGTGATCTGGTTGTTGTGTTCCCTGAGGCCTTGTTTTGAAGTATCTGTAGCAGCTGCTACATGTATTTGCCTTAGGAAAGGGGAGCTAAACATGACTGGTGGGTTTAAACTGGACGAGGGGAGATTCAAACTGGGTGTTAGGAAGAAGTTCTTAACAGTGCGGGTGGTAAGACACTGGAACGGGTTGCCCAGGGAGGTTGTGGATGCTTCCTCCCTGGAGGTGTTTAAGGCCAGGCTGGATGAGGCCTTGAGCAGCCTGCTCTAGTGGGAGGTGTCCCTGCCTATGGCGGGAGGTTGGGATTAGATGATCTTTGAGATCCCTTCCAACCTAAACCATTCTACAATTCTATGAAATGATGACATGCATGTTTTCCTGGGAAACAGTGACCAGACTGGCCAAAACAAGAGAGGAACATAAATAAATAAATACCAGTATCTAAAGATTAGCATCTGAAAGATGTGACTATGTATGTGCATATGTGATGTTAGCGTTTGTTGCTGTTACATAAACAGTGACAGTTTTGTGGTTTGTTTTGGTTTTTTTTTACTGATTTTTGTTGTTACTATTTTGATAAATGTAATTTGTAAAATAAGTATTATAAACATTTTCATTAAGTAAAAGCTTGTCTGTTTCTCTGGCATAACCACATCCAAACTAATCAATCAACTTCCATGGAGTACTGTAAGCTGATGAGAGGTGTGTGGGCAGAAAGCATTAGATTTACCAAGAGCTGTGAATCTGTCTGAGCACCAAGCTCCTTTGAGACAGATTTCTGAAGAAGAGATAGCATATGAAATCCTAAATCTGTTTTAAACATTCTTGTAATGGTTATTTTAATCAATATTTTATATCTCTTAAGCAGTCTTTCATCTTGTTTATTGCAGCCAATCTCACACTTAATTTATCTAAGTTCTGCATTTATTTTAGATGCTTTTTTTTTAATAGCAGTGCACATCAGGCCACAACAGAGTGATCTGAGCCAGCAGTGTGCCCAGGTGGCCAAGAGAGCCAATGGCATCCTGGCCTGCATCAGGAATGGTGTGGCCAGCAGGAGCAGGCAGGTCATTCTGCCCCTGTACTCTGCACTGGTTAGACCACACCTTGAGTACTGTGTCCAGTTCCGGGCTCCCCAGTTTAAGAGGGACATTGAGATGCTTGAATGTGTCCAGAGAAGGGCAAGGAGGCTGGTGAGAGGCCTCGAGCACAGCCCTACGAGGAGAGGCTGAGGGAGCTGGGATTGTTTAGCCTGGAGAAGAGGAGGCTCAGGGGAGACCTTATTGCTGTCTACAAACCTGACTGTGGTTGTAGCCAGGAGGAGGTTGCTCTCTTCTCTCAGGCAGCCAGCACCAGAACAAGAGGACACAGCCTCAAGCTGTGCCAGGGGAAATTTAGGCTTGAGGTGAGGAGAAAGTTCTTCAGTGAGAGAGTCATTGGACACTGGAATGGGCTGCCCAGGGAGGTGGTGGAGTCGCCGTCCCTGGAGCTGTTCAAGGCAGGATTGGACGTGGCACTTGGTGCCATGGTCTAGCCTTGAGCTCTGTGGTAACAGGTTGGACTTGATGACCTACGAGGTCTCTTCCAACCTTGGTGATACTGTGATACTTGCCTGATAAAAAAATTCATTGTTGCTGTTCTATATGAAACTAAATTTCTTCAATTTCTAGCTTTACAGATGGAACAAAGAAAAAATCTAGAAACACTCTGACACTTTCACATTGTTTAAATCCATATGTAACTCTATGCATCAGTCTTGAAAATGTTGGGTATTGCCTCTACTGGAAACAGTAGAAAATTTGGGTGGGAAGCAAGGGGTGGAAATCTTGCATAGTCCATATAGATGTGTTTCAGCAGGGCAACAGTTTGACTTGCCTGTAACTGTACGTTGATACAAAACAAGAGTAAATAACTTTTATGATTCATTCAGAGTTGTTAACCTCAAAACACTTGGAGAACTGTTGGCAAAAAGAATGTGATTTTAACTTGAGTCGACACTGCTGTCACAAGGCATGAAGAGATGACAGGTTAACATCCTTCTAAATGTACATTACCATATGCTTGAGTAGAGTTTTGTAGAGCTTTGTCTTCTTAGAGTCTTATGTTCAAATAATTCAGTTGGATGAAGTTATGCCTGTTTGTGTTATGTATCTGACTGACTCATAACTGGTGCTTATATTAGCTGATTGCAGAATGAGGAAAGCATGGCCTCATTTCAAGTGAAGAGCACAGAACAGTCTTTGAGAAAATGAATGCTCATCTCTTTAAAAAAATGCTTTATGTCTCCTATCTCTTTTAGAGTTGAACTGTCATTTTATTACCAGGTGGCTTTAGCACAGTGTAATTGATATCACATAAGTAAGGAATTGAAGTCTTGTGATAAGAGAGTTTCCTAGAGGGAATTTCTGCTTTTACTCTTTAATGGCAAGTTAGGCATTTCCCCTTACAAAGACCGGCACTGGTTGAAGGCACCAGAAAGCACTGATTCAAATGCCGTAGTGTTGTTTCAATCATCAAGACCCTACCTTTTGTTACTGATTCCTCACAGACATTCCCGATTGCAACACCACAAAGAGCAGACAGCAGGCTCCACTTTTCATCGAATGCAGCACTGAAAAGCAAGCTGATCTCAACAGCGTGAGATTAGGCATGCTTTCTTCCCCAGGCAAAAGGAGGTACTTTGCATTGCTGAAAAGTCAGCCTCCTCCTGTCAGGATGAAGACTTTTTTAATTACTATAGCAGTGCAAACAAACGAAGTTTTACGTATTAAGGCCTGTCTATCTCTATCTATACACTTATTTTTTTAAATTGCTGTGGCACTCTTTCATTTCTGCTTCTGGCTTCAAGATTTATTGCTTTGATCTAGTTGAAAGCTGTTCTTACTGCACCACAATGAAACCTGAAAAGCATGTCTTTTCGCATCATGCTGTCTCATTTCAGGTTTGTCTCACGTTGTTAGTCGAACTGATGCACCTTCTGTGTACAAGAAAACATCAGTTCATCACCTCTGTGTTATTACTAAAAGTAAATGTTTGTTCTGTGGGGCTAAATTGCTCTAAGTCCTCACAAGCAAAAATCTTATTCTCCTACAGTCTTATTTAGTTACATCTGAAGGGAGCCTACAGGAAGGCTGGGGAGGGACTATTGACAAGGTCTAGTAACGTCAGGATGAGGGGTAATGGGTTTAAACTGGAAGAGGGGAGATTTAGACTGGATGTTAAGAGGAAGCTCTTTACAGTGAGGGTGGTGAGACACTGGAACGGGTTGCCCAGGGAGGTTGTGGATGCTTCCTCCCTGGAGGCATTTAAGGCCAGGCTGGATGAGGCCTTGAGCAACCTGCTCTAGTGGGAGGTGTCCCTGCCTATGGCGGGGGGTTGGAGCTGGATGATCCTTGAGGTCCCTTCCAACCTAAACCATTCTATGATTCTATGATTCTATGATCTAAAGGACTAAAATTTTACTGTCTAGGATTCTAGAAACTCAGAGCATCATCAATGTCAATTATAGGTATTAAACATCACAGCTAAGCACAATCAGACATTTTTGTTCCAGCTTCCAAGTAACTGAAGATTAAAACACCTACAATTGATTGATGATTTGGGTCAAAAAATATCTTTCACAGATTCGTGAGTTTTAGTCACTGAATTTTTTTGCAGTTCAACTTGTTGAAACCAGAAAGCCTCCACGGTTACTCTCACACATTACAAGGCACCATGTCCCTTCTTTCACTTGTCAGATTCTCAGAATTGTGAAACCTGCCATCTTGTTTGACTTTCCGCTGCTTTTGTAAGTGTGTGGTCCCATTTCATCTGTATTAGCATATATCCAAATATTTCTCTCAGTTCCCATCTTTAGCACTTGTGGAGTTCACAGTCCTGAGGGATATAGGACAGACAAAGAGTAAAGTCAGGTCCTGTGACCAGCAGGTGATTCTTCCCTCTGCTCTTATGACACCCCACCTGGAGTACTGCATCCAGTTCTAGTGGTCCCAGCAAAGGATATTGTGCTGCTGGAGCAGGTCCAGAGGAAGATCACAAAAACAATCCACAGAGGGCTGGAGAACTTCCTCTGTGGGGGCCAGGCTGTGGAAGTTGGCACTGTTCAGCCTGCAGAAGAGAATGATCATGGGACACATTATAGCAGCCTTCTACTAGATGAAGGGGACCCACAAGAAAGCTGGAGAAGGGCTTTTTACAAGGGTTGTTGTGATAGCACAAGAAGGAATGACTTGAAGCTGGAGGAGGGTAGATTTAGACTAAGTATTAGGAAGAAATTCCTTAGAGTAGGGATGGTGAGACACTGAAACATGTTGACCAGGTCCTGGAGATGTTCAGGGCCAGATTGAATGAAGCAGTGAGAGATCTGGTGTAGTGGAAGGTGTTCCTGCCCGTGGCAGGGGTTTGGAACTAGATCACAGAATCACAGAATGCTAGGGGTTGAATGAGACTTTGAGAGATTGTTGAGTCCAAACCCCCTGCCAAAGCAGGGTCACCTAGACACAACCAAGTGAATTTTGAAAGTCTCCAGAGGAGAAGACTCCACAAACTCTCTCAACAGCCTGTTCTGGTGCTCTGTCACCTTCACCTTAAAGAATGTCTTCCTGTGTAGTGATGGAACTTCTCATGTTCTGGGTCGTACCCATTGTTCTTTGTCCTATCACTGGGAACCACTGAAACTGGCACCTTCATATTGACACCCATGTCAAGATGTTGGTAAGATCCCCTGTCACCCTTCTCTTCTCACAGCTGAACAGCCCCAGATGGTCTTTAAGGTCCCTTCCAACCCCAACTATTCTATGACGTACTTGAAACCTTTGAAGTATATATGTTTGTCTTACTACTCTGAGGCATACATTCTGTAAATCTTGCTGCCCTCAGATGTGACAGTGCTCCAAGGATCCGTAAAGTCTCCTGAAAAAAAGACTTTATACCAGTTGAAAGTATATTAGCTACAGAGAAACAAACCAAACCAATCAACCAAACAAAAACGCACAAATATTTTCAATTACTTTAAAATATCATTATGTAGAAAGGCTTAGGAAAATCACACCTTACTGAAAAAGTGCAGAGAAATTAAATTGTTTCTGCTCTTTTTTTCCCATCATCATTGTAATTCTTGTCTTGAAATGTCATTATCAAGAATAGAATAGAATAGAATAGAATAGAATAGTATAGAATAGAATAGAATAGAATCATCAGGTTGGAAGAGACCTCCAAGATCATCCAGTCCACCCTAGCACCCAGCCCCATCCAGTCAACTAGACCATGGCACTAAGAGCCTCATCCAGGCTTTTCCTGAACACCCCCAGGGATGGTGACTCCATCACCTCCCTGGGCAGCCCATTCCAATGTCAATCACTCTCTCTGTGAAGGACTTCCTGCTAACACCCAGCCTATACCTCCCCCAGCTCAACTTGAGGCTGTGTCCCCTTGTCCTGTTGCTGGTTGCCTGGGAGAAGAGACCAATCCCCACCTGGCTACAAACTCCCTTCAGGTAGTTGTAGACAGCAGTGAGNCAAAGTGCAGAACCCTGCACTTGGTCTTGTTAAATTTCATCCCATTGGCCTCTGCCCATCCATCCAGCCTGTCCAGGTCCCTCTGCAGGGCTCTCCTACCTTCCAACAGATCAACACCTGCTCCTAGCTTGGTGTCACCCACAAACTTACTGATGCTGGACTCAATCCCCTCATCCAGATCATCAATAAAGATATTGAACAGGACCAGGCCTGTGAAACACCACTAGTGAGTGGCTGCCAACTGGATGTGGCACCATTCACCACAACTCTCTGGGCTTGGCCTTCTGGCCAGTTCCTGACCCAGCACAGAGTGAATTTGTCCAAAAATTATCATCAAATCCAAGTTATTATCATTCAGTAGCTTCGTTTTTACAGATACCTCTCTGTTTGGTTTTAATGTCATGAGAATTTTTGGTACTGTCGCAACTTATATCAAACTTAGAAAGGTTCAGTGAGCTCTATATATAATCTGTTATTGAAGTGCGCTTGGGAAGTGAATAATCTGAACTTTGGATCTTGATTGACTGAGTTGCATTTTGGTTATCCATAAATAATGCAGATCTGAACTCAGCTGTGATCAGCGTTCTCCGTATTACACATTTGTTTGTTTGAATGACTCACTATGTCCAACTAAATGAAAACACAACCAAGAAAATATGAGCCTTTCTTTCACTATTTTCTCTGCAAAATATTTTGTGGAAGAAGACTCATTCCCACACACCACCAAAAAGTAAAACCTCTTCGTTGACTTTCAGGTGCTCCTTTACATGAAGTAAGAAATAAACATCAGGACGATCATAGTTATTATGATGAAGAACCAACAATGTTATTGGCTCCTGTAAATGTATTTTCAGACTTATTTGAGTATTTCCTACCTGCTATTTGAACACATCACTTTTTTTTGCAAAAAGGACACTTCAAATCCTTATTTCCCTGCAACATAACAGGAAACACTTGAGGAATTCTATTGGAAACCATCTGGCAGCAAATAAGAAAAATAAAAAAGCCTATTTTCGGTCTTGAGTCCTCTTTTAGTGTCTGCTGTCTGTTCATGTTGTTCACCCAGCTGCCAAGTGGAACAAAATGTGCTGCTGCTATTCTAGGGTTACCAACAGCATTTTTGAGAGGACAGATAATATCATCCAAGATTTTGCAGATGAAGTTTTTGGAAAATTTTAAGGCACATAACACTGTAAACATCTTTGGTCAAAAAATATTAAAACCAAAAAGTTAGAAAATAGGAAGTATTCCTGTTTCTGCACAGAACTGTGAACAGTTAAAAGGAGAAGTAATTCAGACATTGGAAAGACAAGGTTTAATGAGGCAATTCAAAATACCAGACCTAGATAAGTCACTATAACTGTTGAGGATTTAGAGGAACAATGAGGTTTGTGATGGAGTTGCTATCAGTTTGTTCTACTAGACATCAAATTTAGCCAGTGAGAAAACTTAGGAAAAATGTGGTTCAGGGAAAGAGGTGTTTCAAAAGCAGTCAGTCTGCATTGTTCTGGAATACCGCAAGTCTGCAAATATGTAATCATAGAATCATGGAATCATCGAGGTTGGAAGAGACTTCCAAGATGATCCAGTCCAATCTAGCAGCCAGCCCTATCCACTCAACCAGACCATGGCACTAAGTGCCTCTTCCAGTCTTTTCTTCAACGCCTCCAGGGATGTCAACCCCACCACCTCCCTGGGCAGCCCTTTCCAATGCCAATCACTCTCTCTGTGAAGAACTTCCTCCTAACATCCAGCCTATATCTTCCCTGGCACAACTTGAAACTGTGTCCCCCTGTCCTGTTGCTGGTTGCTCAGAAGAGACCAACCCCCACCTGGCTGCAACCTTCCTTCAGGTAGTTGTAGACAGCAATGAGGTCTCCCCTGAGCTGTCTCTTCTCCAGGCTGCACAAACACAGCTCCCTCAGCCTCTCCTCATTGGCCTTGTGTTCCAGGCCCCTCACCAGCTTCATCACCCTTCATCATTTTGTGGATATTAATCATTAATCATTTTGTAGATAACACTTGCATTTGAGCTATACATTTAAGCAAGAGGCAATTGAATCTTTTTTACCCTCCAATTCTTTACTAAACATCCCAAAAAATGCCAGACTTCAGGAAAACTCAACCTTTCTGGTTAACTTGCTAAATTCTCCATGAGGAAAAACAGATGAGTGTGGATCTTGCTGAACGTTTCCGAGTTCTGAGAAAATTAGTCAGGATCTGACCCTTTATATCAGTACTATCTTTATGTTAATAAACAAAGTGGGCTGTGACCACTCTGAAAGCATGTGGAGGATCATAGCATGCTTAACCTCTCTCCTGCCCTCCAAGTAAGATGGCCCTATGCTTACTGCTCATCAGAACCAGACCTTGGCCAGTGTTATCCTTAGGTTTTTCTGTACAGTGTCTGGGTCAAAACCATACCAACTCATCAATAGAACAATAGTAGAACATCTATACTCAAAGTGATTAGTATTGATTTAATGGTCAAACACAAGTATGGGCTCTGAGTCCACATTAATCCACGACATTGTAGTCAACATCCTGAAGAATGGGAAAAGGAAAAAGCAAAAAAGGAAGAAAAAAATCAAAGTTACACAACACCTGGCATAAAGCCTGCAAGATCCATACGGCTTGTCTGAACTAGCTGAACTGCTTCCAGAGTCAAGTGCTATTCCTGTGCAAGTCAAGTAAATAGGGTTAGGGAACATGACTGGGTAGTGTAACTAGATCATCCACTCTGTGAAACTGTTAGTCCCTGGCAGGCTTTTTTTGATTGATGCACTTTCACAGAACCACAGAATGATTTTCAGGCACAGTGAGAGGGCTAACATGGTTAAGGGATTATTCTCAACAGGTAGGAGGTTAAGAAGAGTTTCATGCTGTGGGTGCAGGATTTTCTGTTCCAGTTGGACTAAACATTCAAGAGCAAACCTACATATAACTAGTTTAGATAGGACCAGGTTATCCTTAGAAATAATCACTTGAATGACTTAGAGTAATGTAAACCACAAAGAAGTTCTGTAGAATATATTCAAAGTGAGGCTCAACAGGGCTCTGGGCAACCTGATCTAGTTGAGGATGTTCCTGCTTACTGCAGAAGAGGTTGGACTAGAATAGAATAAAATAGAATCAACCAGGTTGGAAGAGACCTTCAAGATCATCCAGTCCAACCTAGCACCCAGCCCTACCCAGTCAACTAGACCATGGCACTAAGTGCCTCATCCACTCTTTGCTTGAACACCTCCAGGGAAGGTGACTCCACCACCTCCCTGGGCAGCCCATTCCAATGCCAATCACTCTCTCTGTGAAAAACTTCCTGCTAACATCCAGCCTATACCTCCCCTGGCACTAGATGACCTTTGGAGGTCCCTTCTAACACAGATCATTATATGATTCTATGATTCTGTAATTCAGTTCTGCCCAGAGTAGATACAGATGCATGAGTCTTCTCAGGGACTTGTTTACTGGAGTTTTACCTGTCTTCAGAGATGGCTAATGCATCTATGTTGCTAAATAAATGAGGACCAATGACTGAATTGGAATATTAGGGTCTTCATCATCCAGATAAGTGAACTGATAGATCACTCTTCAGGTTTCAGTGATATAGCTTTTTCACTTCTGGACAAATGCCTCAATTATTATAGTCACAAGCTGGGTAGCATACTTGGCCATGACAGTTTTTAGTCCCCAGCTGTCTTTCTTTAGCAGTGTAGACTTAATCAACATAGCCACATTTGTCCAGCCTATTTCCCAAATTAGATGGGCCTTACAGACAAGAGATACAGAGGGACCTGGACAGGCTGGAGAGGTGGGCCCAGGCCGACCTCATGATGTTTAACAAGGCCAAGTGTAAGGTCCTGCACCTGGGTCGGTGCAATCCCAGGCACAGATACAGGCTGGGTGGTGTATGGCTGAGAGCAGCCCTGAGGAGAAGGGACGATTGACAAGGTCTGGTAATGCCAGGATGAGGGGGAATGGGTTTAAACTGGAAGAGGGGAGATTTAGATGGAATGTTAGGAGGAAGTTCTTTACAGTGAGGGTGGCGAGACACTGGAATGGGTTGCCCAGGGAGGTTGTGGATGCTTCCTCCCTGGAGGTGTTTAAGGCCAGGCTGGATGAGGCCTTGAGCAGCCTGCTCTAGTGGGAGGTGTCCCTGCCTATGGCAGGGGGTTGGAGCTGGATGATCCTTGAGGTCCCTTCCAACCTAAACCATTCTATGATTCTATGATTCTATACTAAAGCCCACTGCAGTGCCTCTGCGTTCATGGCTTTACAAAACTGTAAACTCAATAAATCAACAACAAATTAGTAAAGGAGCTGATTGTGTTTATTTATTAATTTCAGTTTAATATAATAAAGACATTATACAAGGCTCTAGGTGGTCTAATATTTAATTATACATTAAATGCAACTAAATTATATCTCATCAGCATTTAAATCACTTCCCAAAGCAGGTAAACATCTACTCCCTCTGCGTACCTCCTACTCACGTTCAGCTTTCTCCAGAGTATAAACGTGGCTGTTGCAGAGTGAACTCTGGAGGAAATTTGAGCATCTAGAAACTGCTGCAGGAAATGTTCATCTGGGTGCAATCTTCCCTTTACAAGGAGTGGGAAACAGCTTGATCACTGTTGCCACACACATCAGTGGCAGTGAGGGTGTCATAGTCTCTCAAGTGAATTAGCCTCAATCCCGGTAAGGTTTTATAAGCCATAATTAGTACCCTAAATTTCAGTAGGTCATTTGATGAATCAGATTTCCACAGATACCCTACTATGTAAGAATCTTCAAATCCTGAATAATTTCAGTGTCTCTCATTCAGAAAAAATCATGCAACTGTGTTTTGAAGTGACTAAGATAGAGATAATAATTGAATTCTTTACCTCTGAAATTAAAAGTCAGAAAGAAATGGAAATTAATGGAAATTAAACTTGTAAGGGATCAACAGTATTTTAATAAGATCTCAGGTTTGGCTGTGATTGGATTCTTTGTCTTTGACATTTGTCTACTATGCAATTCCACTTTGAAAGGGAAGACTATGTGGTAGTATATTTGATTAAATAGTAAACCACTTAAGGCCTTAAACAGTATGTATTTCTTTTTCTGATATGGTTTATACTTTCTGCTGTCTTCAGCCACCTAATGAGAACTGGAAGCTTCTCATATATGTGTCATAAGAGGACAAGACATAGTAGACAAAGTGAAAATTTTAGGATACATTTTTCTACAGTTAATCAAATACTGAAAAAACTTGCTGTGTATACTCTTATCGATATTCAAAACTCGGCTGAACGTTCCCCTGAGCAACTTGGTCTCACATGGCCCTGTGTGCTAGTTTGAGCCTAGCTGGCATGTTTTGGTGAGAAGAACTAGATGATAGGCTGTAAAATGGAAACAATGGTGAGGTCTACTTCTCTCACAGTCTTGCTGAGATGTGTAAAGAAGAAAGACAAAACAAAGATTAGGTCACTTGCTTCTTCTCTTCGCTGGGGAGCTTTGCCTGCTGGGGAGCTGGGGCTGCTGGCTGAACTCCATCTTGCNTCAGGAAAACAAAAAGATTAAGTGGTCCTTGAAGGTCTAGTCCAACTAGAATAATCTATGATGCTGTGATTTAATTGTTTTGTTATTTGTGTGTTAATGTTTAAATTATGTTTATGCCCTATGTTCTGTTATTTATATGATATGTGCAGAAATAAATTATAAGTAGAATAGAATAGAATAGAATAGAATAGAATCAACCAGGTTGGAAGAGACCTTCAAGATCATCCAGTCCAACCTAGCACCCAGCCCTATCCAGTCAACTAGACCATGGCACCAAGTGCCTCATCCAGTCTTTGCTTGAACACCTCCAGGGACGGTGACTCCACCACCTCCCTGGGCAGCCCATTCCAATAGCAAATCACTCTCTCTGGGAAGAACTTCCTGCTAACATCCAGCCTATACTTCCCCTGGCACAACTTGAGGCTGTGTCCCCTTTTTCTATTGCTGGTTGTCTGGGAGAAGAGACCAACCCCCACCTGGCTACAGCCTCCCTTCAGGTAGGAACATTATGATAAATCAGTAGAAGAATATTATAACCCACTAAAAATATGTAATTTTTACTTCTATAACTTCTCAGTAATCTCAGAATATGGTGGAGACACAGCTAGCTGTGGGCACAAGACTGTGTTAAAATAGCAGCATCGTTTGGCCAAGTAGAGTTATGAGCTATATGAAAGGACATAAATCTAGAAGCAGAGAATGTAAATCTCATAGATAAAGAAGGACTGTGCTTTGGAATTTGATAATACATATCTTGATATGTGGTTGTTCCAGTGAGTTCTTTGGGACCAGGGAATGCTCTCCACTCTCACACATGGGTACCCCTCTCTGGGTACAGTTTTAATACTTTATTACAGTTTAAACACAAAAACCATCACAAGAAACGTATATACACAGGACCTATGGCTCACCTGCTACAGCCATGGAGAGAAATTACCTTGCTGAATGAGACGTGACAAACAATCCCAAGTAGCTCTATTGGTCAAAGGACAGGTTGTACTCCCCTATCCTATTGGCCAACCGAGCTCCTGAGATGCGTAGATAGCAGACCTGATTTGCTGTCATCTCAGAAGGTCCCCACCAGGAACCACACTATTACGGTGGTAAGACTGGTGCGGCTCCAACTCATCTACCCATGCTCTCAGTTTATATGTGTTCAGAATTCTGTGACGTGTGCCTGGTGCATGCCAGAATTCTGAACCAAGGAGAACTAAACTCCCCCTTTATTTTGGAATCTGTTACGTGCCATCTTTCTCTACTGCTCATGCACATACCTGCAATTCCCTTGGATCTTATCTCTAATTTCTGATCACACACAAACCAATTCTCCCCTCTTACAGTGTGTGATGGTTTGGGTATCCCCCACCCCCCACACTTTAGAAATCACCCAGACTAGACTCAGCCAGCTCTAGAAATTTGAATGAAGCTTATATTTACAGCTAGCACAATGTACAAGCAGATATTTACAGTACATACAGTTATAGACAGAAATACACAAGGTAAAAAAGGTAATACAGACACAACTCCCCTCCCAGAAACCTGAGTCCCCAGGAGGGGCTCTCAACCACCCCTCACCTTCCCCCTACCCCTCTCAACCTTACCCCAGTCCCAAGGAAGAATGGAGGTTCGGCCAAAAGGGTTAAAAAGCAAGGTGAAGAAGCCAAGCAAAAGGAGGGTGAGGTTAGAAAGCAAGATGAAGACCAGCCAGCAGCCTCAGCTTCTCCCCAGCAGGCAAGGAGAAGAGGACAGCCCAGCACGAAGTGCAGAGCAGAAGTGACCTTATCTTTTGTTTTGGTTTTCCTTGCTACCCATCTCAGCAAGACTGTGAGCGAAGTAGACACCATTGTTTTCATTTCTCAGCCTGTCATCTAGTTCTTCTCACCAAAACATGCTAGCTAGGCTCAAACTAGCACACAGTGGTAAATAATAAGATAATAATGATATGCCAGGAAAATTATTTTTTATCACAGTATCACACAGTATCACCAAGGTTGGAAGAGACCTCGTAGGTCATCAAGTCCAACCTGTTACCACAGAGCTCAAGGCTAGACCATGGCACCAAGTGCCACGTCCAATCCTGCCTTGAATAGCTCCAGGGACGGCGACTCCACCACCTCCCTGGGCAGCCCATTCCAGTAGCCAATGACTCTCTCAGTGAAGAACTTTCTCCTCACCTCATTGGCTAAATTCTTTGCCTTCTAAAATATCAATTTGAGCAAAACAAAGCAAATATTTCTGTAAAGAAGGACACAAATTTTGATTAACAATGGGTTTTTTTAACTTTATAAAGACTGCTGGAGTAGTCACTTCTTATGCAGGTTCTGCTGCAGAATCTTTGAGTGAAGCATCTTATAATGGGGGCAGCACCCATGAGAATATCAATCAGCAGCAGCATGTTTCTATAAACACCTTTAGCACTTAGCTTGCATTTGGTTTTAGCTTAACTGTAGGATGGCAGAGCTCCAATGGTTTCATTAGTCGGGACTTTGAGACCTGAGCCCATATTTATTTTATTATCTCTGTTTTCTCCACCTTCAGTCAGCATGTCATAAGCACTTCATAAGCACTCCTGGCTTGTGGCAATCCGTGAGACGCACATGACTGTCTCTATTAACATCCATAAATCCAATATCTGCCTGAACTTGAATTCATTAAATTCATGCTTGCAGCTAACCCTTGAGCCTTGTACCAATCTTATTGATGTTTAAATAACATCATGTGTCTTTACTTTTTCGCCTGGTGCTTGCAAAAAGTTTTCTTTTCAGTCATTATGGCAAGTGAGGTGAAAGCAGCAATTCAGAAGAATCTAAAGGTGCTAGATAACAGCCTATTCCCTAACAGATTCCAAGACAATGGGTTTGGTTATTTTATTTTTCAGTGAGTCCCCAACATTGTATAAATCTGTTTTAATCTCAGTTATCATTTTAAATCAAACCCACATTTACTCAAATGGTTATTGGGATATTCAAAAGCATCCTTTCAAGGAAGAACAGCCTAGGGTGAGGGCATTTTGCTTGTTTTATTGCCAGCCAGCACCAACCTCCCTTAACTGATTTGTGTATTAAGTAACAGAAGAGCACAATAAAATAGGCAAGCACTTGAACACTTGTCTATCCTCCCTCCTTCGCATCTCAACTTTCCTGATTTTCACCATGGATTGCACTCTGAGGAGCTTGTGAGCAGCACAGCAGCTTGAGTATGTGCAATAGTTTCTGCTGCCCATATGTTGCAGGTTTCTTATGGCTCTGTAGTGGGTTTTGCTGTTTTATTCCTTTCTATCCTTAACACAATGTGGTCACTCATGGGCACAGTTCCTCAAGGGTGTTCTTAATCTCTGGCTGGCATGGAGTACCTTCCTAAATGTGTGTCTCTGGTCACATCTATTACTCTGAATAAAGTTTTGGCCAGTCCTCAACAGCTCAGTTTCCATCGGTGTTGTTTCATTTCCTTCAGAATGAGGTTTACATCCATCAGCAAGCAGACAGCCCACCTGCACTTGTATCACTCCATCTTTGCCTGAAGATGGTGACTTTGGTTTTTGAAACAAACAGATCTGGCAAATCAACTTTTAGTAATTGCTATAAGGAAATAGTGACCAGCAAGTTCCAGACGAGTTATAGCCCTTCACAGTTTTCTCAGTGCTAGGAAGGAAGCAGAAATTACTGTAGAGGCCACAGATATTCAAGTGGCTTGAGTTCATTGGTCCTGTTTCCCACACAACAACTTATTTATTAACTTCACACTGAAGTTGCAAATTTCTGCTAATGTCTAACAATCTTCCAAACAATATACTGAGTTGTTATACTAATGGAAAGCTCTTAGAAAAAATCTTAATATAGCATGTTCTATAAGTGATATATTTGTTAATTAAATTAAGTCATAAAATTCCCTTGTCATGCATTTTTCACAAACAAAAAAATGTTCATAGTAGTTTCTTTGACATAGAAGTCCAGAAGAACACCAAAATCACAGTCTCACAGTATCACCAAGGCTGGGAGAGACCTCATAGATCATCAAGTCCAAGCCGTTGCCACAGAGCTCAAGGCTAGACCATGGCACCAAGTGCCACGTCCAACCTTGTCTTGAACAGCCCCAGGGATGGCGACTCCACCACCTCCCTGGGCAGCCCATTCCAGCAGCCAATGACTCTCTCAGTGAAGAACCTTCTCCTCACCTCGAGCCTAAATTTCCCCTGGCGTAGCTTGAGGCTGTGTCCTCTTGTTCTGGTGCTGGCTGCCTGAGAGAAGAGAGCAACCTCCTCCTGGCTACAACCACCCTCAGGTTTGTAGACAGCAATAAGGTCTGCCCTGAGCCTCCTCTTCTCCAGGCTAAATAATCCCAGCTCCCTCAGCCTCTCCTCATAGGGCTGTGCTCGAGGCCTCTCACCAGCCTCATTGCCCTTCTCTGGACACATTCAAGCATCTCAATGTTCCTCTTAAACTGGGGAGCCCAGAACTGGACACAGTACTCGAGGTGTGGTCTAACCAGTGCAGAGTCCAGGGGCAGAATGACCTCCCTGCTCCTGCTGGCCACACCACTTGTGATGCAGGCCAGGATGCCATTGGCTCTCTTGGCCACCTGGGCACACTGCTGGCTCATGTTCAGGCGGGTATCAATCAGCACCCCCAGATCCCTCTCTGTCTGGCTGCTCTCCAGCCACTCCGACCCCAGCCTGTATCTCTGCATGGGGTTGTTGTGGCCAAAGTGCAAGCAACAAAATCTACCCCAGCGTATAGGGATGTTTTATTCTGTTAAGTTTCAGGCTGTAGACGATGTTAATTCCCAAATCTTGATGAAGTCATGTTCTCAGGAAAAAAAAAAATAAGAAAAAAAGGAAAGAGAGAGAAAGCTTCTTATGTTGAGTGGGAAGAATACACCATATGGAATAAATGGTCCAAAAACCACGTAAGGTAGGAATCTCATGTACTCTAGTATATCTGCCAAAAGCTCCATAAGTGCCTCAGCAAATCAAATCCAGTCCTTTACATGAACAGAAAACCACTGATCAACATTTTCACAAACTGGAGATATATATAAATATATTTCTCCTTAGAGAGGATGGCTAAAAGCAGATTATGGGGACAAAGTCTTGGCACTTGAAAGCAGCTCTTTGGACAGGGAATTTGGCTGAAATTTCTTAGAGGTAAATCCAGTTATTAAATTGCACATGTACTCTTGCTATCTATCTTCAGCTTTTAGACCTGATGATTGTTGCTGATGCTGCTCTTTGCTTAGTGCTCTAATACATCAATGTTATGCCTAGGGACTGTTTTGCCAATGAGGGAAGGAGAAACCTTCTAATCATTGCAAGCATTGCTTGTCCTGCTCAGAAGAAGATAAAACACACAGCCTCCTCTTCATCTTCTCCAACTCTAACCTTCTAAAGCCCCAAAGCATTTAGACCTTATTTCTCATTTTTCAAGTGTTTTCTGAAAAAATGGTGCTATGCTTGCACACAACAGCATGAAGTGAGACCCTCCAGACTCCTTCTGGGATGTGTCTTCAAATATCCTTCCTTGATCATGTAATTTTTCCACTACAAGTATTCAAACATCTATATCCACGTATATTTTCTATATCCACCTATATTTTCTAAAGTGCTTTCATACCTCTCTGTTTTGCTAGTAATCAGCATTTCTGAAAAGACTCTAGAACTGTGAAGAGAGCAGAAATAAGCTTGCTACAAATGGAATATGACTACAGACTGGAACCAGAAGAGATCGTATGGGATTGATCCCATGTGGAGTTAAGGTGTTCCTTTTAAACAAGTCATCTGTTTTTCAGTTCCCAAAAATTATGATTTCACCTGACTTTGATGTCTGTAATGTAGTTACCTCAGCTACGTAGAACACCATAACCTTACAGTATAGTTATGTCAGAAGAAAAACTCTTTCACCCTATTTGTATCGATAATTCAGTGTGTGATGAATGACACTGAAGAAATGCCCATTTGTCCCCAGTGACTGTATAGAAGGTGCTGCTGAGATGTAGACAAATATTTGTAGCAAGAGGATTTACTTTGGGAAAGATGAATCTGACTTCTAATCTCCCTCCAAATTCACTGATGAGAATTACATGAACCCAGAAGGTGATTAATATAGGTAAACAAGTTTCCATATTGCAGTGTGTTCTTTTAACTGCCAGTCTTTAGGTTGCTCTCTTCTCTCAGGCAGCCAGCACCAGAGCAAGAGGACACAGCCTCAAGCTACGCCAGGGGAAACTTAGGCTTGAGGTGAGGAGAAAGTTCTTCACTGAGAGAGTCATTGGCTGCTGGAATGGGCTGCCCAGGGAGGTGGTGGAGTCGCCGTCCCTGGAGCTGTTCAAGGCAGGATTGGACGTGGCACTTGGTGCCATGGTCTGGCCTTGAGCTCTGTGGTGATGGGTTGGACTTGATAACCTATGAGGTCTCTTCCAACCTTGGTGATACTGTGATACTGTGAGACTGTGATACTGTCTTTCCATGTTGCCTGTAACAAGCAAGTAGAAGCACAGATGAAATCTTATGGTTAAAGATACATGAGATGAAAATCATATTCACAATTGTGGTCAAGTCCATGCACATTGTCCATATGCATCCCTATCATTTTGAAATCCTTTTCTTAAAGAATCAGGAGAAAGGTAGAGAAGGAAATGGAATCTTTTTTTCTCAAGCTACATTAGCAACCAATACAGTATAAAGTGGGAAGTGCTGGGGTTTGGCTTGGTTGTCTGTATTCAGCGTGACTCCAAGTACAGACTCAAGGTAATTTTACACAAAAGAATCCCCCCCAGTACACTGCATTATGGCTTAGAGACACATCTAAGTCATGGTAGATTCTCATATTTGGGGACTGTATGCTTGACATCTTTTGCCTTTTCTTATAAGGTTGAAGAGTGGTTACTACAGTAAATTCTACAAAACCTGAGAATAGAATCACAGAATCATAGAATCATAGAATGGTTTAGGTTGGAAGGGACCTCAAGGATCATCCAGCTCCAACCCCCCGCCATAGGCAGGGACACCTCCCACTAGAGCAGCTTGCTCAAGGCCTCATCCAGCCTGGCCTTGAACACCTCCAGGGAGGAAGCATCCACAACCTCCCTGGGCAACCTGTTCCAGTGTCTTACCACCCTCACTGTAAAGAACTTCCTCCTAACATCCAGTCGGAATCTCCCCTCTGCCAGCTTAAACTCATTCCCCCTCATCCTAACATTGCTGGACCGTGTAAATAGTCCCTCCCCAGCCTTCCTGTAGGCTCTCTTCAGATACTGGAAAGCCACTCTAAGGTCTCCTCGAAGCCTTCTCTTCTCCAGGCTGAAGAATTCCTTCTTTCTCTCTCTTCCATCACAAGCAGTAGGAAAGACCATGCAGGCCAGTTCCAATTCTTGTTGACAGCTGTGAAATTGTACTGAATGTTCAGAGGTGTAGCTATGGAAATCATTTGGCTTGTAGGGATCTTATTTTTATTTTAAAACTTTTTTTACACCTCCTTCTGAAATTGCCATCTCCTGGATACTGCTAGCAGAAGAGATGCAACTTTTCCAACCTATCATTTCATATCAGTGGTAATGATGATTGATAAGAAAACAGCTCAGTTTGTCTATTAGAACCAAATTGAATTTACAAGGATGCTAGTGAAATCATATAGTTATGCATCCACATGCGTGGACAGACATGCATATATGTCACATTAACACATCCAGCACAAATCACTGAATGTAACATTTCTGTGCAATCTAAATTGAACCTCAGGATGGCACATATTTCTTTGTAGGAAAAAGCTTTGTTATTCTTTTCTCCATGGAGCACGGTAGGCATTTATGTAACGAAATCAAAAGTCTGTATTGTAAGCTAGATGAGCAGGGTTGGACTAGATGACCTTTAGAGGTTCCTTCCAAGTTGAATCATAGAATCATAGAATGGTTTAGGTTGGAAGGGACCTCAAGGATCATCCAGCTCCAACCCCCTGCCATAGGCAGGGACACCTCCCACTAGAGCAGGCTGTTCAAGGCCTCATCCAGCCTGGCCTTAAACGCCTCCAGGGAGGAAGCATCCACAGCCTCCCTGGGCAACCCATTCCAGTGTCTCACCACCCTCACTGTAAAGAACTTCCTCCTAACATCCAGTCTAAATCTCCCCTCTTCCAGCTTAAACCCGTTCCCCCTCATCCTGACATTACTAGACCTTGTCAATAGTCCCTCCCCAGCCTTCCTGTAGGCTCCCTTGAGTGATTGCATGACTCTATGATAATTGACTTGTGGTCCTTCATATCTCTTAGTTAGCCTGCTCTCTCACATCCCTTTTGTTTGTGAAAATTAGCACTCTGCCAGATAACACATGACATGACAGACCCCATTCCCAAAGGGCAGTTGGACACATCATTTTTTGGAAGGGCAGAGGCAGCAGCTTTGTGAATGCAAGTTCTCCCATTCAACTGTCCCACAGCTCCAGAGCCTTCTCTGCTCTGTGTTATGTAGTAAGACAGATGCATCCAGACAGATCCAGGCTGTGATACTTGGCAGCAGCAGCCAAAGGGAAGAGGAGTGAATTTTGAAGTAGAAGTAGTCTTCTCTATAAAGAACTCTCCTAATACAAGGTAGCAACTTCAGTATTACATTAGAATAGACTCAGTCACAGTATTTTGCACATTTTCTCTGCAGATAGCAGTGACAAAGGGCAGAAGAGGCTATAACTTAGTAGTTGTTTTCACATGGGACTACTTACAGTTGAGGCTTTTAGACTCCTCTTTTTCTTTTTATTATTCTCAGAGGTGAAACGTTTTCTCCATGCTGATATTTCCAAGATTTCAGCCATGATAGTGTGTATAAAATCAAAATAAAAACCATCAAGATATTTTACAAATCTATCTGCTTCTATAGTGCTTTAGGTTTGTGTTTACATTCCATGGACGAATCTGCTGTTCTGTGATCCACGGTAAGATTGAAGGGATGTAGGAGTGCAGTGGAACAGATTTAGAATCAAAAAACTAATGAGGAGATTACTAGAAGACACAGATCCTAATACACTTCTAAAGAAATACATAGGTCATAAATATATAATTTTACTGGAAAAAAAAAGAAAAAAGGTGGGGTGTGAGGGGGGCTGGGATGGGTTAGGAGGATGAATGCTGAAAGGCAAAGAACTGTTAGTATAAGTACACATTTTCTGCAAGACCATAAGCTCTGTTGCTAAGTAATTAACAGAGTCAAAGAAAGAAAGAATAAGTAAAAGAATACCCTATTTTCAAATTCTCTTTAAGCAGCAGTAGGTCCAGTTAAAACTATTAGCCTAATATAGTGCAACTCACTTATACTGAAAAGAACATCATAAAACTGTTACATAAGAAATTTGGGTTCAAATGCTTTTATCTTGCAAAGTTCATACCCATTTGCCCTGAACTTTGGCTAATAGTCACATTGTTCTGAAGAAGATTACTTCCTTGCTCCAGGGTGATGTGATATTTAGACCTGACCTCTATTTAGGGCTGAGAGCTCCTGACTACCAACTTTGCTGCTGAGGTCAGTAGAGCACACAGTGGGATTCGCTCCACTGCTTTGTCTAAAGTTACAAGAGAATACATTGATGAATACAGGGGTGAATTTCAGCCACTCCTTTCTCATTAAGAGGCTTTCAGAGCAGTTCCTCCTAACAAACTGCTTTAATTTCTAGGCAGAGATAAAATAAAAGTAAACAATATCTGTGGCTGTCTGCTTTCAGAGATCTAACATAATGCTAACCTGGTAGCAACGCTGACATTTGCTATTTCACACGAATAAGATATACTCTTCAGTATACAAAAGAGATACTGTTTTCAGCCTTGTTCAAGCCCTGCATCACAAGTTACCCATCCATCGTGTTGTAAAACTGAATAAGTAATTTATTACTAGGATCTTTAATTTCATCAGGATTACTAGACTGCAGATATTTGACTACTTAATGATCTTGTATTTACTAAGAAAAAAAGGCTGCTGCTGAAATGACAGCGATGTAATGGCGTGAATCCATTGTGCTTAAAAGAACCATGGAAGAGCTTGTTATATAATGAGACTCAGATTTGTCTGCTTTTTGACATTGCTAGAGCATCACTGAAACAAATATCACCACTTAATCACGATGTTGAGGTGGTGGGAGAGGGTGTGGAATTACCCTTCTCTATATGTGTTGATTCAACACTGTGAAAGAAATAAGGAACAACAACAACCAAAAAAAAAAAGCCATTTAAATTGCACTGTTCTATCTCGTTCAGAGCAAATTGAGACATGTCAGTCAATGATACAGCATAATGGTAAAATAAAAAGAGGAAGAGTGAAACCACAGTATCACAGTCTCACAGTATCACCAAGGTTGGAAGAGACCTCACAGATCATCAAGTCCAACCCTTTACCACAGAGCTCAAGGCTAGACCATGGCACCAAGTGCCACGTCCAACCTTGTCTTGAACAGCCCCAGGGACGGCGACTCCACCACCTCCCTGGGCAGCCCATTCCAGTGGCCAATGACTCTCTCAGTGAAGAACTTTCTCCTCACCTCGAGCCTAAACTTCCCCTGGCGCAGCCTGAGGCTGTGTCCTCTCGTTCTGGCGCTGGCCACCTGAGAGAAGAGAGCAACCTCCCCCTGGCCACAACCACCCCTCAGGTAGTTGTAGACAGCAATAAGGTCTCCCCTGAGCCTCCTCTTCTCCAGGCTAAACAATCCCAGCTCCCTCAGCCTCTCCTCGTAGGGCTGTGCTCGAGGCCTCTCACCAGCCTCGTCGCCCTTCTCTGGACACGCTCAAGCATCTCAATGTCCCTTCTAAACTGGGGGGCCCAGAACTGAACACAGTACTCAAGGTGTGGTCTAACCAGTGCAGAGTACAGGGGCAGAATGACCTCCCTGCTCCTGCTGGCCACACCATTCCTGATGCAGGCCAGGATGCCATTGGCTCTCTTGGCCACCTGGGCACACTGCTGGCTCATGTTCAGGCGGGTATCAATCAGCACCCCCAGATCCCTCTCTGTCTGGCTGCTCTCCAGCCACTCCGACCCCAGCCTGTATCTCTGCATGGGGTTGTTGTGGCCAAAGTGCAGCACCTGGCACTTGGAGCCATTGAATGCCATCCCCTTGGACTCTGCCCATCTGTCCAGGTGGTCAAGGTCCCGCTGCAGAGCCCTTCTGCCCTCCAACTCAGTCACATCTGCCCCCAGCTTAGTGTCATCTGCAAACTTGATGATGACTGACTCGATGCCCTCATCCAGATATCTATGACCAAACCAAATTGTATTCAGGTTATCTTCTTTCTCCGCTCTCCCACACACCCCATGAAGTATACTAAACTAGTAGCAATATAAGGATGTTTTATTCATATATCAACTATTTCCAAATTTTCTCATTTTTAGAACCCCAAATGATGCTCCCCAAAATATTGGTTGTACCAATCCACACACATTCCAAAAATTATCTTTATATCCAGCAAAACCTGTACAAAACAAATACAGAGAATTAGAGCAGCATGGTTTGCTGATCATTCCTCTCTTTTTCCAGGAGAAGGACAGAAATTTTGCATCCATTTCTGCTTGTATATATAGTCCTCAAGAAGGACCAAGCACGTGAAAAATTTAGTGCCATAATGCTCTTTATGTTCTAGGTAAATATCCTTCCAAACCATGAGTGACGAGAAACAAATGTTTCATAAGAACCTCAGAGGCAATGTGCAAGCCTATGGGTAATCCAGGGAGAGAACTCAGATCTTTCCATATTATATTTTGTTCTAAAGACCATGTTTCTACTACTCTACTCATCAATTTTCTCTTCCTCTCAGAAAAAAATATGGGATAATAGAATAAAACTTAAAACATGGACTTCACAGCCGCATTGCCTAACCTGTAAATCATACTTCAGCAACTGAGCAGGGACATCAACAGTTAAATAAGAGTGATGCAGAAGTAATCAGTCACAGCTCCCAGTAGACCAAATTGAAATCTTACATAAATATGTATCCTCTGAAAATCTGTCAAATGTGAACGTTCAGCAACTGAATATCCAACAGCTTTTAAAATCAGAAAGGTATGCATGACACAGTTTGTGTGGTTCAAGGAGAGCTATCTAGCCACTGACTGCAGGACATGTCTAGGAAAGAAACTTACCTATTAATCCCAGTTCATAGAATCATAGAATCATAGAATGGTTTCGGTTGGAAGGGACCTCAAGGATCATCCAGCTCCAACCCCCTGCCATAGGCAGGGACACCTCCCACTAGAGCAGCTTGCTCAAGGCCTCATCCAGCCTGGCCTTAAACGCCTCCAGGGAGGAAGCATCCACAACCTCCCTGGGCAACCTGTGCCAGTGTCTCACCACCCTCACTGTAAAGAACTTCCTCCTAACATCCAGTCTAAATCTCCCCTCTTCCAATTTAAACCCATTCCCCCTCGTCCTGACATTACCAGACCTTGTCAATAGTCCCTCCCCAGCCTTCCTGTAGGCTCCCTTCAGATACTGGAAAGCCACTCTAAGGCCTCCTGGAAGCCTTCTCTTCTCCAGGCTGCAGAGCCCCAACTCTCTCAGCCTGTCCTCATAGCAGAGCTGCTGCAGCCCTCTGACTATCTTCGTGGCTCTCCTCTGGACCTGCTCCAGCAGTTCCATGTCCTTCTTGTGTTGGGGGCTCCAGAACTGCACACAGTACTCCAGGTGGGGTCTGAGGAGAGCAGAGTAAAGGGGGAGAATCCCCTCCCTTGCTCTGCTGGCCACACTTCTCTTGCTGCAGCCCAGCACTCGGTTGGCTGTCTGGGCTGCATGTGCACACTGTCGGTTCAGTTGTAAAGAGAGTCAGCTGTACAGACAATACCTTTAATCCAGACATGTGCAAAAAGGATAATATTTTGGTATGATAAGAAGAGTGAAAGTTAAGATGTGATAATTAAACAAGGAAATGCAGGAAACATGGTGAGTGCAAGCAATATTACTAATAAGAATTTTTAATGCTGGGGAAATAACCTCCATAAAGAATGGGACAGATGTTCAGGGGACATATGGTAAGTTTTTTTTCAGCTTGAATTCCAACACTGTGACCCTATCAACAATTATCAAAGGTATCACAGTATCACCAAGGTTGGAAGAGACCTCACAGGTCATCAAGTCCAACTCGTTACCACAGAGCTCATGGCTAGACCATGGCACCAAGTGCCACGTCCAATCCTGCCTTGAGCAGGTACCACTACGGAAGCTGAAAGACACAGAATCAATTTTCCTTTCCAACAGGAAAGGAAAAATTATTGAAGTGATTCACTGTAACCTGCTTCATCTGTGGGTAAATGTTGGTTTTTATTTTTTTTAATGGGAACCACTTCAGATGGAAAAACAGTGGGCTTGTAGACTATGTAATACATGACTAATATCCTGCAGAAGTAACCTAAAGTATTAGAAATGCTTTCTCTATTCCATGCAGTGTGTTTTGATTTATAAACTATTTTTTCTCACTTTGGTGACTTATGTGCACTGTAAGGAATCACAATAACTTCTCTTATACCACTGATGTGGAGACATTTGGTTAGCTCCACTGTGGTTTTGTGCTTTGACCTTGCCATATTTCAACTTTTTAGATGTCATTTTCAAAACATACTCACAATATGTGGTTTATTGTCTCAAAGAAAGATTGTCAGTACTTGTTTGAAAATGTATTTGAGAACGTTTTTAAGCATCACTTTTTTTGACATCAAGGAAAATATTTCTAGGTGTCAATTCTATCCCTGCCTGCCACCTGTTGATAAGCCAGATGCTGTATATACCTTGTCACAACGCCAGTATTTAGGACAAGCAAACCAAAGCTCATCCTCTAGTTCTTACAGGTTGCAAAGTGAAGTGCAGAGATAATAGTGGAAGGCATTTTATAAAGTGTTAAGGTCATGGAGTCTGAATAAATATTAGCTCAGGCCCTCTGGAATTTCATTTCATGTTTTTCTTCTCTCTTTCTTTTGGGATTTCAGATGTTCACACACATGAATTATGAAATGTCAACCTAAAATAGAACACATTACACACACCTAAATAACAAATTAACTAGAAACATAAGAGAAGGATTAAAATATATAATAATTACCAGGGTTTATTATCAGTTTATTGTGAGGCACCATCCTTAATATTATTGCTTTACTGATACCAAGAGATATCCTGAACAAGTTTGCCTTCATTTTCCAACTCCCCTGGAGAAAAGCCTTTTCAGCAGAAGGTCAGAAAGGAAACTGTGGCCTTTAGCTTCCTGCTAGGTTTAAATAAAATGAAAATGGCATCTGCCCTAAATCTGAAGTATGCTCCAAAAGATATTCTTAACAAAGTAAAGGGACAAATCTAGCTTCTTTTTCCTTTCAGCTAAGAGAGAAATCTGGCGATTAAACAGTGTTACAGGCTGAAGCTGGCAGACAGAAAAAAGAAATAAGAACTCAGAAGCAAATGAGAGTTTGAATATGACTCTGAAGTTGTGTTTTATTCACTGAGGTTTCATCTAAGGAGATTTTTCCTGCACTTTAGCCTACATTCCTCAGCACAGAAAGATCTGGAATAAGGTGGAAAATGATAAGATAAAATATGCTCGAGCCTTGAAAGACCAGGACTGTGATTGACACATTCTTTCTCCCTGTTAATCCATTCCCAGCCTAGGTGATCACCCTGTTTTCAACTGTCTGACCCATGAGAGGACAAGGCTGGAAGACACGGATGCAGACAACAATGAAGAATCGATGTCAGCATGAGTAGCAACACCGTGTATTTGTTTTACACTCCCGCTGAAGAGAACCGTCAGACTTTATCCCAGGACATTTTGGTTTTGCTACGGGCTCTCAAAAGCACAGGCAGGCAAACATAAAACATCACAAAATATATGGATATTTATGGGAAATGAAAGCTAGCCCAGTGAAAAGTTCAGTGGATAAATCAGAGCACTAAAATGACACGCTAGCTTCAGAGATGTGAGTTACTGTAAGAAACTGGGATTTATAGCCTCCAAAAAAAAAAATAATCAAGTAACAGCTGTAGGTCCTTAAACAATAGTAGTGAATCTTTAAAAATGTTACTTGTCCTGAAGAAGTTAAAATATTTTTAAAAGAAAGAGAAAATAGCTTCATTTTTCCTCAGCTGGTTCAAAGAAAACAATAAAAAAATAGAGAAACTTCAACAAGTCACTGACCACATAATCTCATTTACTCCTGCATGACTGCTCGAGTAGAGAGTCCGCTGAGAGCCATAAGGAGCGCATACAGGCAGGAGCAGTTTCAGTCTGCCATTGCTTCTTTCTCATGTTTCTCTTAAAGAAGCCCTGCTTATGGCTGGAAGGTGTTGTGGCTTTTGCCCCAAGCCAAAATAAATTCCAAAGTAAAAGCCTGAATGTTTTAAGTCATCCTCTGTAGGACCAAGTTGCACCCAGTGTACTGCAGTGTGAGGCAGGTAGTGAGTGGTTGCTGAAGACATTGTAGAAGCTTGCCAGATTCTTTCAGGAGGAGATAGAGAGAGCCTGTGCAACAGATGGGAGCCATTATAAATATACATGCAACTGAAGGAAAGGTGGGAGTCGAGAAGGAGCCAAACCTCCTCCTCCTGAGCACAAGACACTACATTTTCTGTTTCTGCTGTACTTTCCAATAGCCACTGTTGACACAGGTAACTCCTCTTTCCCTGATTGATTGGCGCTGATCTTTTCCTCTCTAATGTCCAGGTTATCCCGACCTTTCATCGTGTGTATCCAGCTGTCCACAGGAGAGGCAGCAGGGAGTCTTTGTGATAACATGTAAAGGATGTGCTTCAGAGCTTCTTTTTTCTAGGCTGCCTCTTATCTCAGACTTTCCAGCTTCTCTAAATCTAGACTCTTGGCAACTGCAGAAATCCTGTTCTACCCTACCCCAATTCTCTTGCATCCACATAACCCAGAAATACTGCTAGTCTTTACTTTCTCTGGGAACAGGCAGCTCTTAAGTTTCTTCTGGCTGACCTTCCCTTCATTTGACCACTGAGGCTGAGAGCAGATACCTGGCACGTACACTGGTGCTGGGATCTGAAACAGGCTTGCCCGTTGTATGAAGGAACACTTACCAAAACAAGTGAGCTCCTCCTTTATTTTGGAATCTCTTACATAACATCTTTCCCTACTGCTCACGCACATACTTGCAAGCCCTCTTTTCCCCAGATCTTATTTCTAGTAACCTAGCGACTATTGGCCTGTTGTAAATTCTGATCAAGCACATACCAACTCTTCCCTCTTACACAGGGGAGGGAGGGTGAGGTGACAATGTGCAGCAGCAGGGCTGCCAGCTTCACATTAACCTTCTGCTTTGTTGATGGCTGTTGCAAAGTGCCACCAGCCCCCAGCGTAACCTAGGCTAGGAACCTGGAGCTGCTTAAGACTCAGGGAATGGTGTGTGAGGGGTTCCTTTGGTTCTCCCTACTCTCATATCACCTGCTCTTGAAAATCCTTGTGTCACCCATGTTTTCGGACTGTTGCAGCCACACCACCACTGCCGTTGTGCAGCCCCCTTTTTTTGTTGTATCATCCCCAGAGTGAAGCCAGTGCCTTATCTTGGTCCAGGACTGACTTGTCAGTGACCTGGGCTGACCCTTTAAGCTCAGCTTGGTTACGGGCATTAGACGAAGAGGTGGGATGCTGGAGAAGGGAGCAGAGGCTGGGGGTGATCTGGTGACCTGCCTGATGAGGAGAGGCCACCCTACACCACTACACATGGTGTTTTGGGAGGGCTGGTGGGTTTGTGTCTGACAGTTTCTGTGTAGCAGGAACACTGTGGTGAAGCAGGAGAGCAGAGCCCTCCAGTCGACTGGAGAGAGTGGAAGGCATTTCTCACAAATGTTTCTCTGTGAGGACTGTGGACGACAGGTGTTCTTGATCTGTTGTTCCTAAATGCATCGTTGTTGGCTTCTGTGAGGGCAGGTTGTGTCATCTATCTCATCAATATTGATATCCTTCAATTTATTCGATGAGGCCTTTAGCAACCTGTTCTAGTGGGAGATGTCCTTGCCTAGAGCGAGGGGCTGGAACTAGATCATCTTTGAGGTTACTTCCAACCTAAACCATTCTATGATTCTATGAAATAGAACCTGCCTAAGACAGAACCTTGTGTACAATGTTATATAGTGCAGCTCGAGAGTGAGAAGTTCTGCTGGAATTAAAGATATCTTGGAAGCAAATGACAAAATCTGAACACTGTCAAAAGAACTAATGAACCTACTACTGAAAAGAAAAGATTAACAACTTAAAATTCCCCAGGTTTATTTAGTAGGAGTTTGAAAATTGTTTCTGGATGCTGATGAAATGAAGTGTTGTTTCACAGACTGCTCTGTCTCTCACATTAAGAGGATTAGATCCCAAACTTCTGCTGCATCAGGGAGATACCTTTCTCTGTCTTAGCCACAAGTTCTCTGTAGTTATAGTTTCCCAAGTATATGCAGATTGAGGCAAGAAGCTTACTGCAGAGTCCAAAAGGGAAAAATACTTAAAGATGAGCTTTTACATACAATTTTACACATAACTTTATCACTAGCAGCCGATATTGCTAAAATCATAGAATCATAGAATGGTTTAGGTTGGAAGGGACCTCAAGGATCATCCAGCTCCAACTCCCTGCCATAGGCAGGGACACATCCCACTAGAGCAGGTTGCTCAAGGCCTCAGAAATATAGATAGCACTGGCTAGAACCTGGCTGTGGACAGATTTCTTGCTAACAGAGGACATGAACTGATAAGCAATGAGCAACCTCGTGCTGCAAAGTGTCCTTGGATCCATCTCAGAGGCAGGAAACCATGCAGTGAATATCAGCCCCCCACATGCAGCTGCAGGGGGCAGGGTCTGCCAGCCGCAGGGGGCTGACCCTACAGGTTGTTTATATAAGTTAACCTAGCTGTACCTCACACATAACCTTAAGCCAATCTGTACTTTCCACGTGTACCAATCTTAAACTAAGCTAGCTATGCACCCCTCTTCCAAGTGAGCATATAACTCACTGCAACACAGAAATAAAGGGAGAACGATTATCTAACCACATTGGTGTCCAGGATCATTACTCCGGCAGGTGCAACGCCGGCACCTGGCAGTCATTGTGTGCCCAAAACCTTCTGTTTTGCAAATATGTGTTTGGGTTTTTTTTGATTATTTTACACTGATGCTCATGGGGTATTTGGGGAAAAGTATTGAACTGGTAATAACAAACTATTCACTTCATTTACAAATGTATGAATATACGATCTCTTCTTCCTTCCAACCGTATTTCAAACAGCGAGATATCCTTTGGAATCTTTCATCACTCGAGTACATGTAATGATTACTGTCAGCCCATCAAGCTTCAGGTGAAAATAGATTCGATATGAAGTCTTTTAAGTCACATTTGATTAGTTCCCTTTTTTGTTTGAGTTTGACATGGCTTATTATTGCTTAGCACTGCTTTTGAGGTGGACATCCCCAGAATAACTTCTGTACCACCACAGCTGACAAACAAAATCTGATTGTACAGTGAATGTGAAGCTGAAAGTATCCTACCAAATATGATAAATGAACAGTACATAAACGTAACTGAGTAGAAGCTTTATTTTGAGTAACATCAAGAAAAACTCTGTAACATTTACCAGGCAGGAAAAGATAAGAAGAAACCAGTATCCAGATAGAGATGGCGGAGAACCTATGTGAAGATAAAGGAATATGACAGCAAAAAGAGGCATAATTGCTAATAAAAAAGGAGAACAGGATATAAATTTCACCAGCTGTATGATCACAGTCTCACAGTATCACCAAGGTTGGAAGAGACCTCACAGATCATCAAGTCCAAGCCGTTACCACAGAGCTCAAGGCTAGACCATGGCACCAAGTGCCACGTCCAATCCTGCCTTCAACAGCTCCAGGGACGGCGACTCCACCACCTCCCTGGGCAGCCCATTCCAGTAGCCAATGAATGTAAACTGAGCCAATGATGTAAACTGCTATCAAAAGATTTAATAAATATAAATAAAACCAACAATCAGTCCATGTTTGAAATTTGTAAATATTTGGGTATGTCACAAATAACAAAGAGTACAAGACACATTTAGAAACTTTATGTCCCTTTTTGCAGGGATGAGTACTGTGTCAGATTTTGCCTGTTTCAGTTGCTTTCTTGTTATCTTTCCCTCTCCTTCCAAAATGCATAAATACAGAGAGGTAAAAGTCCTCCTGTAATGCTTAATGGAGGTACACTTTGTGGGCAGGGAACATCTTTAGATCTTCTCTTTTACATGGTAAAATGACAACACAAGTGTAATTTTATTCCATTGTTTTCCTTCAGCGGACAGTTGTGAATTAAAATAGTTTGGATTTTTGTATCAATGGAAAGGTCAAAGGCAGATTTCACTGGCAAATGATCAAACTCATTGCTACACAGGAAGAGGTTGTTCATCAGAGATTTTAGAAGTTCTTCCTGTTTGTATTCATTTGCCAAAATGTCAATAAAAAGCTGTTTAAAATCTATAGAACAAATTCCAGTTGGTGCAGGGAATAATACAAGGAAAATGAAGATTCAGTGCTTTTCTCTGAGCCACATGCTCTTCCTTGAGACAGGACATGGAGTTCAAGGTCTGGCTTACTCCAAAAGCTTTCACAAGTGATGGATAATTTTTGCACTTGGAACTACATCAAGCTCACCAGTATTTCTCCATGACAGTGTAACAGACAAGACTGTGCTTTATTACTCTGCACTGGTAAGCCTTTGCATTTAATAAGCTCTATCAAAAATTCAGCATTCACACCACCATCCTTGTATATGCTGGCCTGGTCACACCACCAAAAGCTTACAGTAAGAACTGTCATCTAGTCCAAGGAAGAGTTAAGTAGTTGTCTCCTCTGGAAGGATTGTGCAGGGCAGGCACGAATGCACACAGAAGATTCGAAAATACTAGTTGCCAGGATGACCCAGCAGAGTCACAAATGTGCCTGGAAGCAATGCCCCATGCTTGTTAGGCACTCTTGTCATGGAAAACTCAAACTGCAGAAAGCCCTTTGTAGAAAGTTCATGGCTGAGCCTGTAGTAGTAGATGACATGTCTTCTCAAGGATATTGAATAACTCATCACCAACCAGGGAGCAATCAGTCTTTCAACTACAAGGATTTGACTGATAAGCCTGGAAGAACAGCAA
Source organism: Tricholaema leucomelas (assembly GCA_013400475.1). Classification (NCBI taxonomy): domain Eukaryota; kingdom Metazoa; phylum Chordata; class Aves; order Piciformes; family Lybiidae; genus Tricholaema lacrymosa; species Tricholaema leucomelas. Next base: position 205,856 of record WAAF01019255.1, read on the forward strand.
TGAGGCTTTATTTCAACCTGTCAATAAGCCATTCCACTATTCATAAGCCAAACCTTTCTGGGAGAATTTATGGGATAGGGAAACAAAAGGAAGATTGTGTACAAAAAACAATGTCAGAGAGCCATGAGTGCTAGTGGCTGCTGAAGGGACAAGGAGCTAAAAGCCACACACAATATGATGTCCAGTTTGGAGTCAGTATGGAACCTGCATCGTCAGCTAAATCCAAATTGGTCTTACACATTTGAGGTCAAGCCTTGAAATCAAGCCAGAACTTCAGACTCAGATTTGGTGATAGTAATTAGGATCAGATACAGCTTGGAAGCAGCCAGGCAAAGCTATGGTGACAAGGCAGGTCTGAGCTGAAGCTGAAAATTCAAGGAGTGGATCAGAGTTGAGGGTCTTCATCAGTAGGTGCATATCAAGGAACTGGCATGGCTGTAAGGCACTTCACACTTCACCTCAGGCAGTGGGCAAAGGCTAGAGTCTCAGATATCCTGAGCAAAGAAAAATCAGCCTATGCTAAGACTTCTAGCTTTCTTCACTCAAGTATTTCACATCCAAAGCCACCTGCTGTGCTTTCCCTAGTTGTCCTTGGGCTCAAGCAGACAACTACCAGGAGAGTGGATACTTTCACTAAATGAGGACCAACAAGTCGTAGGACATCTTTACATGCATGGGTCTAGAAGTAAGCACGATGTCAGAGAAGCAGGTTCTCACTCTTGCTGCTCCCACCACTCTTTGTTGAAGACAAGATGGTGTGTTCAATAGTGCTTATTTTAAGCAATAACTTTCCCATCATCTTCTGGGCTAACTGCCTCTCCAGAGAAACTTTCACTTCCTCAGCCTCTTTCCCACTGCAATGAAAGCAGAGAGAAACCCAGAGTTGAGCTTAGTTTCTGCCATGTCTCTGCATGCGTGGAAAATAATCTGCCATTAAAACACTGGACAGCAAGAGGGTAATTCACTGAACAAGCCTAGTCTCTCAGAGACTTCAGGCTGATCTCAAGGCACGTGGCAGGTTAGACATGGTGGAAACCTTATATTTGTATTGAGGTTTTCACTACTGCAAGCCCAAGTTTGTAAGGGCATGAAGGTGAAGTGTCATTCCAGGAATCAGAAACCAACAGGCTGAAAAGAGCTCCCCGTTTTACCTTCTCCTGTCCTGCCTGTTCTTCTAGCTAATTATCATGAAGTCTGATCAGTAAGATCAATATCAACAATGAGGGATTAAAACAGGCAGCTGTCTTATACAGTATGGTGCAGAAGTTCATGTGATTGTGGCGTAGACACCTTCCCCATAGCACAAAATCACAGAATTGTCAGGGACCCCAAGAATCATCTAGTTTCAACTCACCTGCCATGGGCAGGGACACCCTCCACCAGATTAGGTTGCCCAGAGCCATATCCAACCTGGCCTTAAAAAAACATCCAGGAACAGGGTTTTCACCACCTCCCTGGGTAACCTGTTACAGTGTCTCACCACCCCCATAGTGAAGAATTTCTTCCTAATGACTAATTTAAATCTACCATCCTCTAGCTTGGATCATCCCCCCACGTCCAGGAATCCCTTGATCTCCTCTGACAAAGAGACCCTGCATGGCCACAGAGCTCGCCAGTCTGCTGAGGCTGCCTCACCACTGCAGTCTGCATTTTTGCTGGGAGCTCCCATTTAGATTTACAACAGGGACTTGTGGAACAAGTGCTGTCACTGTGTGCCCCAGAGTGTGGGCAGCATGGACACATAGATGTGCAGCTATGGTGCTGGTGAGTTCTGATCTTGAAATACCTCTGAGAGTTTTAAATCTGAGTGGCCTTGTGGTTCAAATCCAGTACAACTTTGTCACCTGTTCCGAAGAAAGTGGGCTCAATCCTGTCATTACAGGATTTGAGCCTTTCTACTTGCATGATGAGTTTATTTCACTGGGAAGTTCAGAATTCAGCCACCATTTTCAATGGAAACATCCAGAGCTAGGGAGTAATTTCCCACCTATCACTCTCAGCAACTACCTTCTTGACAAAGAAGTGTTTTAAATCTTCTTCCAACACTTAGATGTTGAGCATCCAGCTTTAGATTTAGTCCTAAATTTTCTAATTTCAGGTAGTCATAAGGTTGAATAGCACTCAGGAGTAGTGTCCTAGCTTTGATAAATCAGGAGTGATCTGAATATTTTATAATTTACCTATGCCAATGGTAAGTTGATGAGGTGATACAAACCTATATAAGTAACAACATTGTCTGAAATGAACATTAGAAAATGTGTTTTTTTCACAGAAAGAGTGGTCACGAACCGGAATGGGCTTCCCAGGGAGGTGGTTGAGTCACCAACCCTGGAGATGTTTAAAAGTAATTTGGATGTGGTACTTGAGGATTTAAGGGTGAACTTTGCAGAGTAGGGATAATGGTTGTGCTTGATGATCCTGGTTTTTTTTTCCAACTGGACTATTTCTGTGATTCTGTGATTTTCTCACAGTAACACAATTGCATATAGTACACAAGTGCAGTGCTGTAAAATAGAACAGAATAGAATCAACCAGGTTGGAAGAGACCTCCAAGATTGTCCAGTCCAACCTAGCACCCAGCCCTAGCCAGTCAACCAGACCATGGCACTAAGCGCCTCAGCCAGGCTTTTCCTGAACACCTCCAGGGATGGTGACTCCACCACCTCCCTGGGCAGCCCATTCCAATGCCAATCACTCTCTCTGCCAAGAACTTCCTCCTAACATCCAGCCTATACTTCCCCCGGCACAACTTGAGGCTGTGTCCCCTTGTCCTGTTGCTGGTTGCCTGGGAGAAGAGACCAACCCCCACCTGGCTACAACCACCCTTCAGGTAGTTGTAGACAGCAATGAGGTCTGCCCTGAGCCTCCTCTTCTGCAGGCTAAACAACCCCAGCTCCCTCAGCCTCTCCTCATAGGGTTTGTGTTCCAGGCCCCTCACCAGCTTCATTGCCTTTCTCTGGACACATTCCAGCACCTCAACATCTCTCTTGAATTGAGGAGCCCAGAACTGGACACAGTACTCAAGGTGTGGCCTGACCAGTGTTGAGTACAGGGGAAGAATAACCTCCCTCCTCCTACTGGCCGCACTGTTCCTGATACAGGCCAGGATGCCATTGGCTCTCTTGGCCACCTGGGCACACTGCTGGCTCATCTTCAGCCTACTATCCACCAGTACCCCCAGGTCCCTTTCCTCCTGGCTGCTCTCCAGCCACTCTGTCCCCAGCCAATTTAGTGAGATGGGCACAAGATGATTGCAAAAAAGTATCCCTATACAGAAGCATACAGCTGTATAAACCAGGTTTCCTATTTTATGGTTCAATACAATTATTTCCACTAAACACACATTCAGCCAGAGGTTAGAGATATTTTAGAGATATAGCTTTATGCTTTACAGCTGATTTATCAATTTGTTTCTGTGTTAGATCAAGCTAAACTTACTCTTTACAGCTATGAGCCAATTTTCTGTAAACTTCCATAGCAGTGTACACATTATACCAGCTGCTGTATATTTAGGGCTTCACATCTGTTGCCCATACCAAAATGATTTTCCCCAATGGCTGATACTTCTGAGCAGAGGGTGACAAGGGGAAAATTAATTAAAAATAAAAGCAAATTAAAAAAAGAAACAGAAAATGTAAACAGGTTTCTTTTTTCTTTTCTTCCTTTTTTTTCCCACCCTACCAGTTACAAAGAACATGAGCACCATCTCTGCAAGTTTCCCCCCTTTCAATATTTCAAAGACTCTCAAAACCAGAAGAAAAATCAGTAAAAATATTAAGGAATGAGTGGAAATGCTTTCTAGTACCTCTGCAAATACCATTAACAAAATTGAAAGAGAGGACTGAGAGTCTCAAGCTGCACCAGGGCAGGTTTAGGTTGGATTTTAGGAGGAAATTCTTCACAGAAAGAGTGATTGGCATTGGAATGAGCTGCCTGGGGAGGTGGTGGCATCGTCATCCCTGGAGGGGTTTAAGAAGAAGCTGGATAAGGCACTTAGTGCCATGTGTTAGTTAATTAGAAGGGTTAGGTGCTAGGTTGGACTCAATGATCCTAGGGGTCTTTTCCAACCTGGTTGATTCTGTGATTCTGTGATTCTGTGACTCTGATTTAATTAGGGCAATTGCTTGGCCAAGGAAGGAATTATAAAGATGTCATTGTGTTTATTTTCCTGAAAGCCTGCCCCCAAACTATATACAAAACTAGTTACATTTTATTTACAGGTTCTAATTTGGTCAGGAATCTTCATGAGGATGCTTATGGGCAATTTTAGTAGTTTAGGGAAGTAGAAAATGGAAAAGGCTAAACTACAAGAGAGCTTTACCCCATTTATAAATCAGGTTGAGCAGAGAGCCTTGCAAACAGTAAATTTTACTCATGGAGTTGAAGTAGGATTTTAGAGATGGTCCCTGCTGAATCTCTGTGACAGCCTCTGAAACTGCAAGCTAGAATGCAGTCGTGGATCCATGTGGCATTAAGTCCAATGCAAAGAAAACCCACCAAAGTCCAAAGTGTCTGTTCTACAGCTTCCATGAGGCAAAGATTGTGAAGAGGCACTGCCTTAGCAGCACAGGTGAAAAAAAAAAGCCAAACTGCTGGCATGTTCCTATGGACAGTTGTGGAAGGATTTCTTGCCAACACAGGACATGAACTGATAAGAACGAGTAACCGCTCTGCAAAGTGTCCTTGAATCCATCTTGTAGGCATGGGGGTGGCACCCCCTACATGCAGCTGCAGGGGGCAGGTTCTGCCAGCTGCAGGGGATGGACTCTACAGGTTGTTATTGTAATGTTAGCCTATCTGTACCTCACACATAACCCTGGACCAATCTGTACTTTCCACATGTACCAATCTTGAACTAAGTCAGCTGTGCACGCCTCTTCCAAGTAAGCATATAAGTCACTGTAACATGGAAATAAATGGGAGAACGACCATCTAACCATATTGGTGGACCAAAAGTCATTTATCTAGGGCACAATTGTCAAGGTCCGGGGAACAGGGATTAACAGTATCTCTGTCCCGAGGAGCAAGACCTGTTCTTATGGATTTCCGTGTTGTGAAATTAAGGTGCAAACGAGACCAGATATCACCACGAAACTATTTATTAAAGGATAAGATTGGACAAAAGAGAGGGAGAGAGGGGGGAAAGGG